>JAOWBB010014583.1:0-51814 GCA_028565995.1 Ricinus marginatus
CCATTGGTATTGAGTTTTTGTTTTAGCAATAACTTCTCATTTCCGTTTTTATCCAGTTTCTGTATTCATGAATTTATGACATTAAATTTCCCGCGAACGGGAAATTTAAATGTCCCGAAGTATCGAATATTATAGCTTCGCAGAATGATGAACGCAACCGATGCACTTCAGAAAGTTTGCACGAATCGTGGGATATTGTCTTTATCATTTTAAGTTATCTTGAATTGTTGAAATATTTCTACTATGGAAAATTTCATTGAAACATTTAAAAAGTATTTATCCACTGGCCTCTTCAACAAGGAATTTTTAATATTGATTGGAAATTTAATTTTTTTTTTAGTGAAAAAAAACGAAATTCTGCGCATTATAATAAAAACTATAAGAATTTGTCAAAAATATAGGTGAATACCGTGACTTCATAGGGAAATTTAGTGTCCGATAGATATATCGGAAAGTATCCTGATAAATGTTGTCGCCATTAAATTTTTTCATATTTCCATGGTGTAACGTCTTACTCTCATTATTATTTAAAAAAAATTCAAAATAAAAAAAGCTATTTTGATGGAATGAAGTTTTTAGATTTGGATACCCCACACCATGCTAGATTTTCCCTATTTACCATTAATTTTTTCCTATCATTAACGAAAATACAAAATTTAAAAAAAATCATAGCCATTACAAAAATGTATTTACATATGTACAAATTTAGGGGACCGTCTAGAGATCGTATTCAAAGTCCTGCGTTAAGATTAACCTAGATTAACCTTCTATTATACCCAGGGCAACCGACTCGACTATCAAAAGAACGACGTCGAGACCCCAGAACATTTCTTGTAATTTACAGAAACAGGAATCTTCTTAAGTATTTCGATTTAAAAAACATTTTTATATATCTAAGGTATATTTTTTTTCATAACACTGATATATGTGTCGTGAATAATGGCATACGGGAAATAAAATAAATTTATTACCGTACTAAATTTGTTTACATATTATGTTGATAATGAAATTAAAATTTACAGAGGATATAAGTGTAGAAGTTTATATATATATATAGGAAATTATAGTACAGTCTGTGTCTTAATGAATTCAAGTTTAATATAATCCTTGCAATTGATAAATTTAGCTCAAATTGTAGTGTTCACATGTGATAGCATTTATTCATGGAATCCTTCTGGCGCACTGTTTACATAAAATTTAAGATAACTATATTTTCTGCAATTTATCACTTGTGTTTAGTCTCATAATTTCAAAGCCACATTACTAAAATTCGCTTTTTGGGGTTGTCGACACGATTTTTCTTTTTGAAAAGTTTTCAAATTGTGGAACCCTCTTTGGCTTTCGGCGCAAAACAAACCGTACTAAACTTTTTTTGGATTCTGAGATCGCTTTTTCGACATACAAAGGGACGTATTCATCGGATTCTGTTCAAACGGGGTCAAACTTAGATGTAAAATATCGATAACACATTGCTCCAATGTACAGTGACTAATGCCGACGACAATTTCAAATGGTTAATATATGTACAGAATTTAAATGAATCATAACCGAGCATAGGGCACCGAAGATGAAGAAAGATCCTAGATTGTTCATAATTTTATAGCATTTGAGCTTTGTCCTATTTATCATTTGAGGAGCAACATTGCTCTTGTTAAAAGAAATTTGCCAACATTTGAGATCATACTTTTCGTGTTAAAGGTGATGGGGAATTTTTTTTTCTTTTACATTTTGCAGATGGCTGGCTAACAAAGTCACACTGCGAGAAAATTTAAAAAAACATTTTATCGAAACGAAAAATTTTTTTAATTTTAACAAAATCGGGAGCCGACTCATTATTCGACACATACAACATCGTTCGAGTTTCTCGGCGGTTTCTTTATAAAGAAAAATTAATTTCCCAATCCCAGATCAAGCTGTATATGTGACCAAATTAGGTTATACAATTCACCTCCCGCTTATAATAGCATTTCTTTGATGTTGTACAAGGTTTAGCCATGAAAGTTTTTTATTTTTCCACACGTTAATGCACGGCGCTATGAGTCACACATGGAGGATGAAGAAAAGAAAGCTTTATTTTCACCTATAAATTTGTGGCGGCATCGAAATTTACCAACCACTGCTGCGAAACCCATTTAACTTTGTATTATGCGGAGGTGTCGGCTCGTTCCACGCCGTTTTCTCTTTAAGTAATCGAAAGCTTGAAAAAACTTTAATGTTAAATCCTAAACTTGCTTTTATTGTAATGTGATCTTTTGCCCACGGTTGACAATCCAGTGCAGGGCGTTGCATGAATAACAGAGTCGATAGTGCTAATGCCTCATTCTTTAATTTATCTTATGTAAGGCAATTGATATGATCGTGGATTCCATTGAACTACACAAATGTTTATCCAATGAGCAATGATAATTGCCGACATTGAATTCTTTTATCCCTCGTTCGCGTTACATTTTCTTTTCCATTAAAGTGCCTTGTCGTGGTGGTTTTAGGCCAAATTTTTTACACAACACAAGCGAAGGAGTTTCCAAAGTTTGCTTCGTCTTTCGTTGCTCGTGGCTGAATTATATTCGTTGAAAAGCTCCGATGGAAAAATACAGGACGCGTTTGAGTAATTAGCAAAGTAATGTAAAAAAATAACGTTTTTCCATCGGGACCGTTCATTCATTTATCCCTTATTTAAATGTCATTCTCCTAATGTTGTCAGTTCTTTCCAAATGGTGCTTTCCATTAAGAATACTAAATAAACACGTTGGATGTCGTAATAATAGCCCAGATGAAATTGATTAATCGCATTCTTTTTTCAGCCTGTATGTTTAAAACAAGGACGCGATTGCCTTGAACCCTCTCCATTCTATATATGGGTAATTTTAATATTTTGGAGGTACATTGCCACTTATTTTTTAAAACATATCGTGTAAATAACAGGTAAACCATATTTTATATCCTCGAATATTCTTAGATTATATATTCCTGAAAACTCACGTTCTTGATTTCTTATCCATTTTGAATAAAACATAAAATTTTTATAAGTAATAAAGCAAAGAAAATTAGTTGATTTCGAAATTTGACAAGGTGAAAACATTTTCATACAGATCAAAAAAAAATGAAACTAAGTATCATGCGATTGCAAGGTTGCAGATTTAAAGGCTTAAAAAATTCGAAAAGTATACGCATAAAAAATCATGAACCTTAATTATTACTCGCCTCTCAGTCATTAAATTTAGGTATGACCTTATGTAAAAATAGTAGTGAAATAACATGAAAATTTAAATACCAAAATACTGAATTTGCTCCTCAAGGCACTCGAGTATACACGATCTTCATCATTTATGTTCGCACTTTTCTTTAGCTCGGCATGGGTATTTGTTTGATGTATACCGTGCAAAGGAACTGAATCCCTGATTTCAAAAATTTTTATATTTCTTTTTGCAAATTATGTGGAAGTTTTATCTAAATAATTGGTGAAAATTTTCATATTGTCTCGATTTCTCGATCTTTGGTCTGCTGATCTTGATCTGCAAGATCTGCTGATGTTATGATCATCTTCTCGAATACGAAGGCAGTGTCCTCGGGGTTAGCCCGTTCTGTTCTTTAAGGCACTAACATCGGGCTTACTATTAGCAGATTTTAATTTGGCGTTTCTATTTCGGTTTTAACGGTCGAAGAGTTAATCATTCAAATTTTTTGTCGTATCAAGGCGAATATTTTGACGCACATTCGAACGCAAAAACCCTCAAGGATCGAACGAGGATGCCAAACCTTAAAACAAGAGCATGAATGTGCTTATAGTTGTTGAATCACTTGATTCCGTGATGTAATATGGGATTCTATACATTCAGCTTCTTTAAGTCACTAAGCTCAGAAGAGTTCGATCAACTGGTTACGATGCAAAAAAAAATCATAATGTCGTTTTGTATTTTTCATTTTCAGACATATACCGAAAGCGAAAGCGACAACAGTCGCGGAGACCCCGGAGTTTAAGAGAATAGCGGAAAACACGAAGATACAGTCGAACGTTAAATACCATGCGGATTTCGAAAAGGCAAAGGGAAAATTCACTCAGGTAGCGGACGATCCGGAAACTCTGAGAATAAAAGCCAATTCGAAGAACATAAGCAATGTTGCCTATCATGGAGATTTGGAGAAAAAAGCCGTCATGGAGAGGCAGAGAAACATTGGCGAAAACGGAGATGATGGTAGGTTTCGCATCCCGTTGTTTCACCACTGCAATTCATTCTCGGAGATTCCGCATTATTATATTAAGATTAGTCCCGTGATGATGATGATGATGGTGATGATGGTGATGATGATGATGATGATGATGATGATGCAGTTCATTACAGAAATTCACAAATGCTGGTCGGTAATATTTTACCTTAAGAAAGATTTTTTATTTTAATCTCTTAAAATTAATAATTTGAAACTTACGATCGAAATCTATTTGTGATTAAAGACGTGACAAAGTTCACGTATACAATTTTATTTCTCATTTATGGTAAATTATTCGTTTATTGTATAAGTCACTAGGATTATCCGTCAGTTATTTAATACTTATACATAATCCAGTACGATCTATACTGATTACATGTATATGATAAATGTATACACAAACACCATGTGCGTATGTAAATCAAAGCATATAAATATTTTATAATAGTAATATAAATAAGGAAAATGATAAGATCTCAAGGAAATTTTTAATTAATTATAATAAAAGTTGATGTTTTTCGACAGGAAAGGTAAGCGAAGCGAGCACTGTACAACAGCAAGGAAGAAGTAATATTGTATCACAGAAATCTCAGCAAAATGAATCTCAAATTAATTCACCATACCCGTCAAGACAGAGTTCCACAGTTATTTACACTTCTGACAGAGGACCAGGTTCGTAATTTTTAAAAGGATGAAGATGTTTTGGAAATTCTGGATGAATTTTGAGAAAATTGACTTTGAATTTACTACGAACATTTTCATTTGTAGACTTTTAAATTTAAGATTATTAAATGAGCATAAAATTAATTACTTGTAAATTTAATATAAATGACATTACTTTAATTTATCGTAGTTCAATTACATAAAACAAATTAAAAGTGAATGGTACCCCTTCCATAATGAATGGTACAATATTTAATAACATAAGTAAGAAACGCTTTTCCATACATTTATTTTAGATTTATTTATTTAATATTCTATATAAAATTCTTAAATTGCAGTTTTTATGTTGTGGTTTCAATTTTTAAAATATTAAATGCAATATCATATGAATTGTATTGGTAGTTCTCCGCTACTATTACACCAAGAACTGAGAATAAAATTTATGAAAATGATGATAAAAATTTATCTCAAAGAATATATTCTAGAACGATATTTTTTAGATCTAAATATTGTATGAAAGTATAAAAGTAAAACGTTTGAATATAAAAAATAGTATATCAAGATAATTTTGTAATTACATTTATTTACAATAAAAAATTTAATTCTATTTAATTGAAAAAATTTAATATTCATTGTTGAGTTAAATCGTTTTTAACTCTAATAAGAGTATATATCCTATAACAGGATATCCTATAATTCATATTGAAATACAAATGTACGATCTAAAAAAATTTAAAAGAATAACAAATAATAAAATTTTAATTTTTATTCCACGAGATAATTTTATCGTTACAGTATCAAATCCACCTGATCGAAAAATAGGATCAATTCAAGATTTAGATCCGCTGAATGATTTTTATGGTTCTCTCTCTGCTGATCATGATCCAAAGGGAGCAGATTATTACTCCAGAAATTATTCAAATGAATATCATCAGCAGCCAGCGAAATATCAGCAATCAAATTATTTATATACTAATACCAATGCTCAGCAACAGGTAAGAGGTGTTAGTAACGGTCATCAAAGATCTGGACAAGCCATGGGATATTCGAATGATTATTCTTCGGGCAGCTTAACGGACACGCATCATACTCAGTCAGTACGTCAGCAGCAGACACGCAGCACAGGAGTAAGTCCATCTAATAATACAAAAAATTTATTTTTTAAAATTATTAATATTAATATTTGTATTGGATGTCAGTACGTCATATCTTAAATCTTAAAACATATTTTTAAATGATAATATTGTTAAAATTTATCGTTTTTAATAGATTCGATATTAAAACTTTTTATGACAAATATTTTAATTAGTCTGATGTATTCGAGAAACTTGAGAGGACACAAATGATTTATTTTGTTTTATAAATTTTTTTGCCCCATAATTAAACAGACAATTTGTTTTTATTACGGTATTTAAACATAAATATCACAGAATGATAATATTTTATTTATGAAATATGTTTTTTTTTCTTACAGCGCGTATATCGAGCTCTGTATGATTATGGAGCTCAAGAGAGTGACGAAGTGTCCTTTATTGACGGTGATATAATAATAAATTGCACTCCCATAGACGATGGTTGGCTGACGGGAGTTGTTAAAAGAACTGGACAAAGTGGAATGTTGCCTGCCAACTATGTGACACCTGCGATCTGATGAGTTTTCATAATGATTTTGCACTTTGTTTGACAAAGCACGGAGGCTAATGAAAACATCACACTTTTTTCAGGAAAGCAAAAATATTAATCGAAAATTTCCTTTTTGCATTTACATAAAATTTTTAAATATCATTCCAGTTTTTGCTTAAGTTAATTTTTACCTATGATATAAATTTCTTTTTATATATATATATATATAAAATATTCAATTTTTGATATATAAAACTGTTTATTAATTTTTTTGTATCTGTAACATCATTATACAATAAATTAGAGAACTTAATTATTAGTTACAATCAGAATTAATAGAAGCTCTAATAAAAGCAAATTTATATTTATAGATTATCATTGCAATTTTATACTTTTAAAAATTTATCTAATAATTTTTTACAAATTTTTACAAATAGTAATTTTATTTTATACTACCTTTTTGTTACGATGTAGAAGTTAAAATGATTACTGCCAGTTTTGCTACATTTGTCTTCCTATTCTGAAATCATCTAATTGATATTCATTTATCATTAAATAAAAATTGGAGACTCAATATTTATGAGATGACGATTATTGTGATTTGAATTACCTTGCTTGTAGCTGCATTAATGAAATCGGGAAAAAGGTTAATTTCAATATTTTTATTACGAAAATGCAAGCAACGTAAAAAATCAAAATTTGAAAATTTCAAATAAATAAATCACATGAAAAAAGCAGTTTAAATTTACAAGCAACTTTAGAAAAAATGAATTAAAATTTTCGATCAGCAAAGAATTGGAATTTTATAAGAAAATAATAATATCCAATATAACTTTAAGAAAATTTTAATTCAAGAAAATGAAAAAAAATTGGAAATTTTTATAATTAATTTTTTGAAAGCGTAATGAAATTTAGTTTCTGAAATTATAGAGCTTCTTTTATTCTGTTATTATTTAGCGCATTATTCGATATTTATATATAAGCCTCAGGAAATTTTGATAGTAGTCTATGACTATGATATTAGTATCATTTAAAGGACTTTTTTTAAGTTGTTAAATAATAAGTGACTAAAATGAATTATGGGAATATCATTGATATCTGTTATTAAAGTTTATTAATTTTGAATTAATTTCCTTGAAAAAAAACTGAATCAATATTTAGCTCAAGAAGTTGGCAATAAATAATTTTTCTTGAGCTCAAGGTTTTTTACTAGGATTTAACATAATGTCTAGTTTTTATTGTAATGCTGTCATTTTAACAATGTAATTTTAATTCCAAAAAAAGAATTCAAAAGTCAGTATGAAAATTTATAAAAAGACTGATTTTCAGGCTATAATTATACATAAACAAAAATTACATTTCATAATGCGTTAATATTCTGCTTAAACATATCGTATTTCTATTGATCATATTCAGTTACTTTAATCAACAATTTGCATTTAATACTACACATGAATTTATTGTTGTCTTCTCTGTTGTTAATCATTATAAAAAGATAGAAAGTAAACTGTTTATCATATTTGACAATTAATTTGTTATTTTACTATATTTAAATGTTGAATAATGTTTTATACATTTTTTAAATATTATTTTTTCATTGCTTGATCTATTTGAAAAATTCCAAATATCTATACCAAGCCAACTACATGAATTTATTTGTACTTTAATTTTTACTTGCATTTTCGAGATTGCTTTTAATAAAATGATTGTATTAATTTGTCATATATATGTAAAAGTAAATTAACAACAAAAGTTTTTGTTCGGTTAACTTAAAAATTAACTCATTAAAAATTTTACTTTTTTCTACAAGTGGAATTTTAAAAAAAGAAGTTAATACTTAAGTTTTTGATAATTTTTTGAGAAGTGAATTAATAAAATATATATGAATGTTGAATCTGGCCCTCAAAACTAACATGGTAAATATTCATCAGTTTTTAAGAAAACTTGATTTTTAGATGATTGTGCCAAATTAATCGTAAATTCTAATAGTAATCATAAAATTAGTTGAATTTCTAAGGTAAAAAAAGCGTCTTAATATTTTGTATTTATTGTTCGTAAAGCTAAATGAACCTTTTCATTATTCCTTTCTAAAAGGGATGAGATTCCCAAACTTATTTAAAATTAAATTAGATATATTATGTATATAAAAAACGACTAATATTTTTTTTTCAACGAAAGCTTTTTATAACATTAATTAAAAGGGCAAATTTTTTATTCTGAAATTTTTTTGAATAGCCAATACAGATGAAAAAGCATTATTTTGAATGCAATTTATTTTTTTGAATGCAAATAGCATCATTTTTTTCTATATCATATTATTTTTAAAAAGTAAGCTAGACTATTAATGCTTAATGAAATAACTTCCTTATCAATATATAAAATGCATAAAAGCTGAAAGCATAATATATTGAATAAGTATAATTTTTTACTAATATTAGTATTGGTTCAATCAAAAATTTAAAAACTTCACGTTCAATAAATATCTAAACAATTAATTTCGAATTCTCTTTGGAAATATGACGTCCATATATTTTTTTAATTTTCAATAAAAAAAATTTATAGGTATCATTTAGGTTCACAAATTTTATGTTTTACTATTAAAAAAGATATTGTTTTGCAAGCCAAAATATTTTTTTTCTATTTTAAAGAAAATTTAATATTATTATTTTTAGCTTCTAACATTTACAAAAAAGATAAACTTCCTTAAATATAATTAAAGTAATTATACGTATTTAGTGTAAATTTTACATCTTTTTCATCATACGAAGATTATGACCAGTTTAATCTGTTTTTAAATTGGAATTTTGGATTTACTATTTCTATAAAATTTTTGAAGTTCTTCACGGATATATGTTTTAAATATTTTAACTTTTTTCTATTTGATGTTTTGTAAATATTGTATATACTCGTAGAGATAAAAAAATATAAATATTTGATAACAATCAAAATTTTGTTCACAAACGAATAAAATTGACTGAATAATTTTAATAACATTTTTAATCAAATTTTAACGTTTTAGCATGAAACTTTATTCTGAATGAATTGAGAATAAATACAACTTCTTAAAGCAATAAAATTAAATTAGTTTATCACTCTATCTCTTTCTCTCTCTATATACATATATATATTTAGCTATTTTTCTTTTCCTCTTTTTTAGTCGAAAATGTCTTCGTTTTAATACAATGTAGGACTATTTTGTCATTAACGAAAGATTTTAAATAAAATGTTACATTTCACCCGTCCTTTATAAATCTATTTAGTTTACGTGTGTATATATTATTCATATAGACGAAAAAATACTTTCTACCATGTATATGAATATCATTGAATAAATAATTCTGATTAAATTCATTCAAGCAATCATTTTAATTTCTTTTCAGTTTCATCAAATATCGTGGAAATTCATTGACACTAGTTTTAAAGAACATTATGATTTTTTATTAATGTGAACTTTTAATTACGTTTCGTTTTCAGCGGTTTCATATCGAAATAGTTAACTTTTTTCAAGCGTTTTTTGCTTTTTTTTTAAAATTTGTATCAATAATTATATATTCTAGAAATCTTCTATTATAAAAATTTTACTATTTAAAATTAACATTTATAATTGTGATTTTTCCCGTCAGAAAATCGAATTGCTTTGTATTAATGGACTGTAATTATAATCGTTAAAATTTCTATGGAAAACATGCAGCATATTTTGTATATTATTATAATTTTTATGTTACAAAATTATATTTGCTTCAGTTTTAAATATAAATCAATCAATTTTAGAACTTTATAAATTATATATATATAGATATTTTTTTTGATTCTTTTTTTTATATTTGAAAACCCTTAGATAAGATACAAAATATTGTGTATCGAACTGTCAACGAATTTGAAAAAGCAGTAGTTTAAAATTAGAATATTATGAAAAGCAATTGGTATTAGAAGAAAATTTTAATTTCCATTAAGCAAATATTGACAATTTAATTAGCTCTATATAATTTATTAACTGAAAACATTCATTCTACAGTGCGTCACTAGCGACTTTTCTGTCCTTTCGGCGTTTTCGATTGGAATAAACGATTTTATTGCTTAAGTGTTAGATGGAAGCCTTTATTAAATGATTAAGGTGACAATGTGATCGTGATACAAATTTCTAAGAACTCAATCACATCCACATTAAATTTTAAATTTAATGTCAATTGACTGGATTTTTCAGTTTTATTATTTATCAATCTTTGTCTCATTTTTATTTTGTATACCGAGTATACATTTTTTTAACAGTATATGTAACGCGAATTACACTTTTTTTTTTCTGCTTTCTTAAATTTTATAAAAAATCTTCTTTATTAACGAAAACCTATAAAAATTTTATTATTTTACTTGAAACATATTCTTAGGAAAAATGTCCTATTTTTTCATTAATAGTAATGAATAATGTTTTTATAAGGTGACTTGCCGTCCATAAGAGCAAATTGCTTTTCAAACAAATTTAGTTAATTTGAAAATTAAAAAAAAAGAAAAATCTGAATGGGAAAAAAAATTTGGCTGTATTTTCGATATAGAAAACATTCGAATTAATTTTTCGTGATGTCACATCCTTAATCTCACAAGGTAATTAGAAATAGAATGTATTTAAAAACGATTGCGTCATTCACTTTTTTTTCATTCGGTTGGTATACATAGAAGTCAAGCTGTCGACGCCATTTTGTTTGAATGTGCAAAATGGTATTTATTAAATGACGGTAATTCCACTTTAATTTAAATTATTGCACATTTTTAATTGTAGAAAAATGAAATTGCTAAATATGCTGAAGACGCGCAGTTTTGTTCTTAAATCATTCACGCAATAGTTTAAATATAGTTCGTTTTATTTGGTAAGTAACGTGGTGTATTCAATTTAGATAAACAAGCATTGTTTTAGCGTCCCGTGTTCGTTTGTAGTTATAAAAAAAGTCGCGCTTTTTTCGCAAAAGAAATAGGAATTCCAATTTACTATTCTGCGACATTTGTATTAAAGATCTTTATTAATTGTATTTAATTGTTTTAACTTGCAGGGAAATGCTTTTATTTTGGTTTGAGAATGTTTTGTGAGGTTTTATTGATTAACTTTCGTCCGTTTTGAAAGACGTTCGGTCTCTGTCGGTTAATTTCGCCATTTTCCCTGCTTTATTATTGATTTGATGAAACCGCTTGTTTTTCAAAATTTGTTTTAAATTATTATAAGGATTATTTCTCAATTTGTTTTCTACATTTGATTAAATGATTTTCTCAGTACTTTCTTCATAAATTTTGATTCAACTACGTTTTTGCCGAAAATGCTCAATTCGTTGAATATCTTGAATATATTTTGAATATTTGTGAACGTCTTAAGACAAATGTCAGACGTTTAAATTTTATATTGTAATAGAATAATTATATTTTATGGTTTCAGAAAGGAAAAACATCCCAAATTAAATTTGGCGGAATCAATGGCTTTTTTTTTACTGAATTTTTTAATCCGATTTAAATTTCCAAGAATTCTTTTTTATTTATTTTTTAATTTAAATTCTTTATTATATGTTTGCTTCGGGAGAAAAAAACAAGCGATGTAACGGTTTTGAAGTTTGAAATTTGAAATAATTCTTATACTTAAGTCAAAAATTAAAAGTTACGATTTTCATTTATAGAATCGCTTTACCAATTTCTTAAGCATTCGAGATAAATCGAAACTGTGTTTTCTGATATTTTAAAAAGATGTAAAATAGTTTTTATTTTTTGTAAACTACTTTCTATTATTAAAAAATATTAAAAATATTCAGTTTTAAATTATGTTTAACTCTAAAATTTTCAGATGTTAAGAATGGACCAGATTCAGTACTTGTATAATGATGAAAAAGGATCAGAAGTTTGAATATGTTTTTTAATATTAAATAGTAAGTAATTAGCTATTTTAATTGGTTATTAAGAAAATTGAATGTATTTTATGAAAATATGAGAAAAATATGAATAATTTTTTTAATTATAACTACTACCAAAATAAACCTATTTTATCATTTTAGGATATGTCTGACCATTTTATAAATGAAAAACTAAAAAAAATGAATTTACTTCATTGGTTATGCAACAATGTGGTTGCGTAGTGAAGTAATTGATTCTCCCTGTCAGAGACTTACAAGTAGTAGTATTAATGCAAGGCAACATAAATTAAACAGAAATGATAGTTATAGCATGAAAAATTCAAGATGTAAGGACATGGTTTCTTGTATGAAGCATAAAAAAAATTTGAATACACATTTAAAATCAAATGTTAAACATTCTGAATCAAACGTTGATGATTGCCCAGAATCATCAAAACATTATTCTCCGTCTGCGTCATTAAAAAAAAAAAGAAAAAATTACAGTTCAAATAGAACAATTCAATCAATGAGAAAGCCTAGCGAAAATACTGCCAACGGCTCTTGCTCAAAAACTCCCGGCTTATTGGAAAAAATTAGTTGCGGAAGAAGCAGGAATATTGCAAGCATAAAGTGTAAGCAGAATATAGTGAGATCCAGAAAAATTAATGCAATTGATGCAAATAATCAGAGATCGAGATTAATTTGCAAAACTACGAAATGGCATAAGAGAAATCCGAAATTTCTAAAAGAACCCTATACAGAAAGCATTAATATATTCAACAAAAAAAATTTGAGACTTTGCTTTGATAAATTGTCCAATCGGGGGAAGAAATTTGGAGTTATGAGTGATGAAATTTTTCAATCAAAGCAAGATAAAGTTATCCAGAAAATCCTAAATCGAGGGCTCGTGAAAAACATGCAGAAAAGAATATTTTGCGAGGATAATTCCAAGCTGAACAAGAACGTTAACGGAATGATGTCAACGATGCAAAGGAAGTCTTCGTCAATTAATCTGTCGAATTGTAAAAAAAAGTGCAATATTAATTGTTGTGATAAAAGTATTGTTAAAAATTGTACAAATCAGCCAGATTTAATAGACGTTGAGAGTTCCTCTTATATAAATAAAAATAACGTTAATATTGTTGTTTTGTCTCAATATATTAACCCATCTTTGAAGTCGAATGATTGCCTTAAAGACAAAGGCGATAATATAGATGTTTCGCATAACGTTCAAAAACCTGGTTTAAGTCTCGAATCAAATTCGAAATCCAATGCAAAGAATATTGAGAATGACAATGGTATGTCAATTGCTTCAATAGGCACTGATAAACAATGCCCTGAAGTACATTTACATTCAAAATCGAAGGAAACAATCGGTACTGAGTATAACTTGGAAAGAAAAAAAGAATCGAAGACTGAAAATTTTGAATGGCTTTCGGTAGAAGACATGAAGAAAAATTTCGAGAAAAACAAAGGTGAGTTTTAAAGATTTGTTCGTAGTCATAATCTATAAGTCTCTTAAATCTTCAGTATTTTCTGCATTTGAAATGCAGTCATTCATTGTGTGAGTTACTTTCAGATATTCCAACTGACATGACATTCGATGACTTTCTTCAGAAAAATAAAGATGATTTTAATCTTCCGCATTTTACAGAGCAAAATGGAATTTTATCGGAGTCAGGTCAAAAATTAATGAATTTGGAAACCGAAGTTAAGAAAGCAGCAAAAAATTTTACAGAATCAGTACAAAATTATTCTCAGCATACTTTCCTCAACGAAGATGCTTGCAATGTTTTGCCTAAAATTTTTAAAGTGAAATGCGAAATAGGTAAAAAAATTTTCATATAACAACTCTTGGAAAGCTTTTCATAAACTAAACATTTAGAATTTTACATAAGTTTAGTAGTAAAGCAGTTCTTAAGATTTAATTGTTAAGCAATTGCAGCTAACATAAAATTGTATTTACACGTAGACATTCCTCTCTACGTCTTTTATGAAAATTTAAAGCATCCTACACAATTTGAATCTAAAAACTTCCTGAGGTACTTTTTCTTATTGCCGAAATTTTAAAGGACATTGTTTCTATTACCGCTTAAGGATTGTGTTTATGAGCAAAAAACAAATAATTTTATGGTAAAATTGTACTTGTTTCGAAAGTTAACAAGGCTAAATAAGCCAATCTATTTTTGGATTTTAGCTTTACAAACTTATTAAATAATCTGAGGTTCTTATGCATTAATTCGTATTTCATTAATAATTTAAGAATAAATATTTAAATATTTTTTTGTTAGTCGTTAAAATTTAATAACAAAATTCTGTTATAAAGCGCAACAATATTAATAGTACTACACAATATAATATAAGAAATATAAATAATACAAACACAATTAACATAATAAATGAATTTATTTCTATTCAAATTTGTTAATTGTGACTGTATATACGAGTTTACTTAATAAAATAAAAAAAAAAATCATTCCCTTCATTCATAGAAATATTTATTAAGAAAAATTTTACATCACAATAGAATACAGTTCATGAGTTCTAAAAAATTTCACGTTAAAAATTATTATAAACTAAATAAATTAGAAATAATTATATTTGGACAGATAAAGTTTATTGATGGCTATATAAGTGAGTTTGAAATATATATTAAAGGTTATAATAAATAAGATTTTATTCAGATTTTATCTGATTTTTTAAGTTTTTTCGTTACATTAGTTTCCATATGAGATTTATATTTCATCCTTTAAACCGTTTTTGTAGGAATGTTAATTTTTAGTCGCTTTTTAGTATTATTATTTTCCGGATGTAGATAAACGGCTCTTGTTTTAATTCCCTTGTTCGAGGAATGAAAAAGACAAAAGATATTTCGTTTTTAATATTCAATCCTCTCATTGTTATACGATTTTTAAAACTTAAATGTGTTTAAAAATAACATTCATATATTTTATTAAAAAACAATGTTTCTTTTGTTGTTCTTCGTACTTCTTTCAAAAATCATGTTCCATTATGAATTTTACTCTTTAATAATCTCTTGTAAGAATAAACTAATCTTAACTTTTGATAGCAAAATGTAATTTATTCTTATCACTTTAAACGTACAAAACACAATAATATTTAATTAACATCCTTTTTTTAAAATTCATTCTTAAATCGACATAGAATTTACTAGCGATATCTAGAACTTAAAACTTGAAAAATGAAATATAGTTTATTCATAATCTTGAAAAGTACGAAAAGATCTCAGCATTAACCTTTTTTAAATTAAAGACTGCAACGATTTTACCTTTATTTCATATATTTCATTTATTTAATTCGTTATGTTTTCAGATCATAAATTTGAAGAGTTAGAAAACCAACATACTTTAAATACTGTAAATGACACAGGAAAAATAGACAGCGATACAAATGGAAATAGAGACTCAAATATACTTGATACAAATTTTGAAACTTCAGAAGATATTGAAAAAATTTATGAATTGGCTCGCGAAAGTGGTAAAAATTATACTTTGGCTAAGGAATTGGAGAAGCATTATTTGATGGAATGCTGTATTGACGAAAATTATGATGCAGTCAAAGAGAAAGATAAAAATAATGGACAAAACAACATGGAAATTGATAACATTAACTATGAAATAAATGATGAAACCGTTGATATGAGTTATCTAACAAGGTACATTTTAAGCATTTATAAAAAACTTTTTTTCTATAATAAATATATTCCATTCAGTGCAGATGAAAGATAACAATCCTAACGAAAAATAAATAAAATGATTATTGTAATTACAGGTGCGGAAACAATATTATTTCTTCAGTTGAAGAGCAACAGTGCGTATCAATGGAAGAAGATGAATGGGATCCGTACTTATTTATTAAACATTTACCACCTTTGACCAATGAAATGAGATCTCGTTGCCCTGCATTACCGTTGAAAACACGAAGTAGTCCGGACTTTTCATTAGTATTAGACTTGGTGAGAAGCTCAGCTCATTTTGAGCCTTCCAATATTTTTGTTATTTTAATCTTATCAGCACTTTTTTGGCATTACGAATTTTTTATAATTTATTTTGATAATAAATTTTCATACGATTCAGTATGTTATAATAGCTTGATAAGCATTAGAAAAAAATTACATTACTCAAAGCACAAATTTCATTTTTTTCGAAAATAAATACTTATTTGTTGTATTATTTATGGAAAAAATTAAAATTTTCGGATTTGAATTAGGAATTAAATTTTTAGAGAAATAGATAATATAGAATTTGTATAGATAAGAAATCTTACCCCGTTTCAGTTGACAAATCTATGAAGAATCTTATACATAAACAGACATAAATCTTGTAATTTTTCAAAGTAATTTTGTTATCTTAATTTTGTAATTGAATCTTTTATTCCTTTTTTGTTTATGAAAGGTGTGTTTACACTCAATTTTATAAACTTTTCACAGGATGAGACACTGGTTCACTGCAGCCTACAAGAATTACAGGATGCATCGTTCAGTTTTCCGGTACTTTTTCAAGATTGTGCTTATACAGTTTTCGTTAGAACACGACCGTATTTCAAAGAATTTCTCGAAAGAGTATCCACGTTATTTGAAGTGATTCTTTTTACGGCCAGTAAACGTGTATACGCGGATAAACTGATGAATTTATTGGATCCAAAGAAAAGATGGATCAAGTAAGTATAACATGAACATATTTAAAGTATTAAATTTTCTGGCAAAAGAAGAAAAATTACTAGTTTTGAGTTTTAAATTATTTTCATTTCAATTTTTTAAAATGTGTGTATTCATACTTCTCAGATATCGATTATTTAGAGAACATTGTGTTTGCGTCAACGGAAACTATATAAAAGATTTGACAATTCTCGGCAGGGATTTGTCGAAAACCATTATAATCGATAACTCGCCTCAGGCTTTTGGCTATCAACTAGAAAACGGGATACCTATTGAGAGCTGGTTTGTTGATAGAAATGATAACGAATTAATGAAGTTAATACCCTTTCTCGAAGATTTAGTCAAGATGGTAATTATTTTTAAGACATTTTATTTCTCGTATTAGACAGTAATTTAAAAAGACAGACATATGATTATATAACATTACACGAGAACATATAACATTAATATATTTAAACAGAAATATTTTTTTTAAATGTTAATGAGACAATGTCAGCACATTTTATTTCGTGAAAAATTAAATTTTATGGCCTATCAAACTCAAAATCATTACATGTTTTTTTTTCTTTTGTAGAAAGAAGATGTTCGACCACATATAAGGGAGCGATTTCGACTCTTCAGTTTTTTGCCCCCCGATTAGAAGATATAATTCAGTATTTTAAACATATGTAAAACACTTATATTACTTTAAAGGGTTAGTGATTTTAACTGAATATGCCTCATGTGGAGAATACATTATCGAATAACAGTAAGAATGATCTTAGATAAAGTGCAAAATTAGAATACTAGATCAAGTGCAAAATAGTTATAATTGTATGTGTAAGTTTAAAAGAATATGAAATTTTATTTGAGTTAATTACGCGCATATTACTTATGAACAATGAGGTATAATGTGACATATTTTAGATGCTAGTTAATAGGTACAGTTTTAAAGCACATTATTTAGAATTTTAATTAAAGAAAAAGAGGTCAGTCGAAATCTGCATTTGATTTCAGATTTTTTTTTATTTTTATCAACTTTTTAAGAGCATTTAAAAAGCATTAATAATAATAATTTTTGCTGCAGCTTTTTTTTCATCAGTATTTATTGTTAATCCTAATAAAAAAATTTTTTTGATAGTTTTAAATTATTAGCATATGATGTGAACTTCTGCATTTTAAAAAGTACAAAAATCAAGTATTTAAATTGTTTTTCGTTAAAAACTTTCATATTGAATCTGGTATTATTTGATTTCGCTAATAACTTTTAACTCCATTTTTATCCTTTAGTATTAATTGTTATTAATACTATAATTGTTACTAATTTATTTTTTTAAAATTTTGAATTCTTTTCAAAAATTAAACTCCATTTATTTTTATCGAAAATTTCGCAATCATTGGTTACTTATTCCATTTTGTTGTTTTTAAATCTAAAAATTATTTATTTTATATTTAATGTTTACTATTTTTAGAATTTAACTTTCTGTTCTGTTGTAACGCCAATTTTTAGAATAATTAGGTCTGCACATTATTATTATTATTTGAATATTAGATCTGAACATTATTATTATTATTATTAATTATTGTCTCAAAACATTGAATTTAAAATTCTGATGTGTATGGGATAAATAGCCAATAGATTATTATAAATTTTGGAACTTAATCACCGATTTCTGACGAAAATGAGTGGAGTAAAGAACGAGGGGCTCAGGAAATTGTAATCACGTGGAAAACATTTTTCCTTTATGTTTTTTCCATTATATATGCAAAATGGAATGATAATGGCAAATTAGATAGAGCTCGGTGATTTTGTTTTGCCACCGGCTCGTTTAAGCTTCGGGCTGGTTTTTAAAACTTTATTTTAAGTTAAACTTTGCAGTGTTTTCGTTTTTTTTTCTTGTTTAATGAATGTATAAATCACTTGTATTTTAAAGAAAAAAAATTATTGGAAATTTTCGGTTTAGGCGCGTTTGGTGTGAATCAAACTTCGATTAGCACAGTTGTTAATTTAATATAAACAAATGGCATTAAAAAAAAAAGGAAAATGGAAAGAAGAAAAAATAGAAAAAAGATGTTAACGATGTTAATGTAAGAAGATTCCAATCAGTTTTCATTTTTCTTTCTTAATTACAAGAATAATTATTTAAACATTAAAAAAAGAAGGAAAAAAAAGCGAAGATCATTGCATTTGACCTACAATTAAGGCAGTTTATATTTAATGTTAAATCTGTTTTAAAAGCAACGAAATCGTTCAGTAATTATAATTAAAAATTCATATTATATCTTATATATATATATATATTTCAATCTACCTTTTTGATCGTGTTTTAAATATTATTATTTTGTGTACATGAAAGGAATCCGCTCTTTTACTATGGTGAATTTGCCTGGTTTAAATAGGGCTAAAAGAAATTTAGAAATTACGAATGAAAAAAAATTTACTATGAAATACATTTTTTTCCCATTTTCAAAATCGATTGTTGTTACTTTGTAGAGGATAAAAAAATAAATATGAAAAGAAAAATATTCAAAATCTTTTATGGAGGAATGCGGACAAAATTATTTTCATTTTTTTACTGTTTGAAATTGTACAGAGGCCGGGGCAGCGCCGGCACTTGGGATAAAGCGAACTTGTTCTTTCCGGTTTTGAGTTTTCCTTTTCCGGGACTCTTTCACCTCGCCACACTTCCGCGCTTCGGTGGCCGTCGCCGATGTGAACCTGAAGAGGAAACCAGCGACGTAGCAAGAGCTTCCGGGTTCGTTTCCCGGGGATTTCCGTGTCGCGAACTGATTTTGCGTTCGGGGCAGAGGTTGCTTGTGTCCGCTGCGTCCGACGGCTTTTTTCCTCTTCGGCCTTTTCTGCCGGAAAAGGCGAAAGCCAGTCCTCAGACAAGCGCGTGGAGGTGCAATTTCCGAAATTTCTTGCCCTTTCCGCGGATTGGTAGCAAATCTGGGCGTCGCACGATCGGGGGAAATTTTTGAAACTTTCGAATTTGAAAATTTTGACCTTAAGTAAAAGCAAAATCTTAATTTTCCTATTAAAGAAAGTAATAAAATTTTATAAATACTGCACTAAAATGGTAATACTTATGGTAAATACATGTATGTCTTGAATCTGCTTGAAAGTATATGCTTAATACAACTGAAATTAAATTTTGAACTTTGTTTATTAAAAAAAATTTATGTGAAACAATTCATTTTGATATTGATTTGATTATATATATATATTTATATAAGCACAGACAGACAGAAAGTATGTGTGTATTTCGTGAGAAAGAAGTGCAGACAAAGGTGCATGTATGTATATCGATGTTAAGAGGCGTGTTGCAATCTGATCTTTCGTTACTGATCGTCAAGAAGCCAAAATTCCTTCGCCGTTTAACTGTTGGCAAAATGGAAAAATTTCTTACAGCGCGGTGTCGGACAAGTATTTTGCGCTCGTGAAAAGCCGGAGCGCGACGACGGGGAGGAAGAGTCGTGCGAGAAGGGAAACGTCGAAGTCCTCAGGACGCTTTGCGCCCGGGAAATCCACTCCAGGTTTTTTTTTGAAACCGGGATAGGAAAATGAAGCGTCACCGCGAATGGCAAAGGAAAGTATTCCGCGGTCTCTTTCGAGGCCCGTACCGAAGTCAGACTTTTCTTTTCCCACAACTCCCCCCCCCCCCGGACCAAGTTTGCCGTTGCCGTGATTTTCCTTTTCCCTTAGCGCGCTGTTTCGAGCTTTAGCAGATCGAATTTTTGTTGTGTTCCGCTTTCTTTTTATTTCTCTTAATGCATATTAGAACTAAGACGATGTTCAGGCGATAAATATTATTGATTTTGTCAATGAAAAAGGAAAAAAAGTCACGGAGCCGTAAAGTCCGTAGAAAAAGAGTAAACATTTAAAAAAAGAGTAAAGGAGGCGATTTGATTTTGTGAGTCGAATCGCTTTTCGCTGTTGCACTGATTTCTGTTCGAATTGGAAATAAAAATTTTTTTATTTTTAAGAAAAATTATTCACGGACTGGGAAAAGTCTCCCGAATTTTTCCGCGTTCGCGGTCGGAAGAAGCGGAAAATTCAATCGACGGAATAGAGTGAATTTTCCGAGCCGACGGCTTGGCGCTCTCGAGGAATTTTCCGCCCGGTTTGAGTTTTTCCTCTCGCGATCCAAGCCCTGCGGCTTCGATTTTCCGTCCGGCAGCCTTTTTTTCGCGTCCTTCGTGGGGCAAAGTTTTAAAAATAGCCGCGAATTTTCCTCTCTTTCTCGGCCGGGGACCGACCTGCTGTGCAATTTGCGGCGCCATTCAACCGCACCCCTCCGTGCTTCATCAACCCCCGGTATCCCTGCGGGGGTCGTCGTTCCGTGCCGTTGACTTTGACTTCGGAGTCCGTGCTCTATCTTCGACCGATTGACGGTCCGAGCCCCTGCCTGA
This sequence comes from Ricinus marginatus, assembly GCA_028565995.1. Lineage (NCBI taxonomy): Eukaryota > Metazoa > Arthropoda > Insecta > Psocodea > Ricinidae > Ricinus > Ricinus marginatus. Next base: position 21,427 of record JAOWBB010014583.1, read on the forward strand.
TAGGAAGCACGACGTCTCGCGGATGAAATTCGCGAGGAGAGGCGAATTTGCGATGGATTGCAGCTTGGGAATCCTTTCGCTTTTCCGGAAGGTGTCCCCCCCCCCGTGCGGCACGAGCGGGCAATCGGCTTGCGGCTGCCATCGAAGCCAGAATCAACTTCGGAGCGCAAATGCGGAAAATTTAAAAAATTCGAAAGGTGCTCGATCCCGTCCGCCCGACATACGGAGCGGTGCCTTTCCACGCTGTTCCGCAGGTTGTTTTCCTGCCGTTCTGATCCCGGGAACGGTTTTTTAACGAGTCGGAAAAATTTCGTCGTCTCCTTTTCCTCAGCTCGCGCGAGCGAATGCATGTGCGCACATTCTTGCCTCGTTTGGCCTCGGGCTGGCACTTCAACGTGCAATCGGCCGCTAAGCGAGGTAAACGATCGTGTGGCTGTTACTGCCGCGGCTCGGTTTGGTGCCGGGTGCGCCGACCCGGAGACCGAGCAGTGGAAACTTCCCGCAGAAATGAGAGTTTCGGCAAGTGCGACGACAGCAAAACGGGTTCGACTTCGTCGCGGGTGCCAGGGAGGCCTCGTGAACCCTCGCCCGGGCTTAAATTTCCAACGACGGATACGAGCGAAGCCAGATAAAGCTTTGGATCGACCGACCGCTAACCGGGCAGAATGTCACGAATCGTTGATATTTCGCGTTGCTTTCGGAGGAACTCTCCAACGTCGGCGGTTCCTGCGCCATTTTTCTCCGCCGGTTCCGCGTCTTTCGAAGGTGGCGGCTTCCATCCCGATTTCGAAGGGAAAAAGAAGGAAGACGAAAAGGTTCGGAGGATTCCGCGCGCCTCGCCGTTTCCTTATCGCGTCCCCAGGCAGCGCGAGCGGCGGCGCGAGGGAGGGGGAAGTTGTTTATCTCAGGCCACGTGGAGTGAAAACAGCTGATTTCTCATGTTTGCGATGCACCACGTGGAAAAGGAAAGGGCCGACGGGAGGCGGGAGCCGGGAGATTCCCGCGGGACCGCGAAGACCGATTCAACCCTGGGAAACGTTAAAAAATAAGTACCTGAAACGAGACCGCGCTCGGGGACGTGAGGCGCTTTTAATTCCGCGGTTTTGGTTTTCCAAAAATATCTTTCCCCAGCGGAGCGGACGGTTGGAAACAGCTTTCGGACACGGCGTTCGAAGCCACGTCCGAAACTTCCAAATTGCGATTACGCGCCCGCAAAATGCGAGGCTCGGACGGGGAAGGCTTCAAACCGATTCCGTTTTGACGCTCTGATAAATGGCTTGAAAATCTGTTCCCGGTTAAGACGCTCATGGTCTACTACACGCGGGTAACTCTCGTTAATGACAATGCCCGAATTCCCAACGTACTTTTTTCATGTTAAGCGTACGGAAAATATGCCCCGGATAATCACAATTTGGATTACTTCGCTTCATCTTTTTCTCGGCCGTTTCTCAGATCGAAGGCGCCTCGTGTTTCGCATTATTTGGGAGCCGCGCAGCACGGGGCGTGAATGCATTCAGGTTATTCGGGGCGTTTCCCCGGTTTCCACTCGAGGGTGACGCTTGGTTTGATTCGGAACCTGTACCCAGGGGCCGTGCCCGATCGTTAAAAGAGCGGAAAAGAGCGAGCAGTTTCTTCTGGGGGTAGTTTTACGCGAAAGGGGCGGCGGCAGTCAGGCAAACTAAATATTCAGGCATAACGCCGCATTTAAATAAAGCCTTTTCTTTTTCCATTGCAGAAGTGAACTCCACTCGGGAGCTGGAAATAAAAAATTTTCACTTTGCACCAGCTTTTTATTCAAAAAGAGAATAAGAATTATTTTCCATTTAATAAGAATTTATAAAATTTTCAAGAAAATAAGAATTATTTATTTAATAAGAAAAAATAAGCTTTCGGGTTTTATGTGACCGATTTTTCACCGCTTTCGCCTTGCGAGGCCCTTGTGTTGTTTCCTTTTAATAACGTTTATCACAAAGGAATGACCAGATTCGTGATGTGCAACAAGGAATAAAGAAATTGTCGGGCTTATTTCATTTGTGGAAGAAGTTCGCCCGCGCAGCAAGGAAAGCATCTCCGCCTCGCGTCGGACGCAGAGCGGGAATAAATCCCCGCGCAAAACCCCGTGAATCGCTTCCGTTTCCCGAAATGGTGGCGCTCAAGAAACGGGGAAAATCGACCAAAATTTATCCCGCGCTCCAAATGCACGCGCGCAGCGGACGTTACCCCTAACGCAGCGTTTCGGGGTGAAAAACAATTTGTCCGGCGCGTAATTTGTGCCAAGCGATCGCGCAACTCCGTGCACGCGGGGTGGCAAACGACGTCCGAGGTTTTCCCCGAGGAGGTGGAGGCTCGCGGATCCGCGAGCTCCTCGTGCTCCTGCCCCGATTCCAGGCTCGCCGCCGAAATGCAGAAAAAGGGGAAACGATGTTTCGATTACGAAACGTGGACGCAACAACGCGGAGTAGGTTCCACGTCAAGCGGGTCGCCGATGTTATAACGCGTTATGGCAGCCAACTACCTGGTTTCGGATCCGTGACCCAGATTCGAAGCCACGGCATGAAAGTGGCACGAGCGTGGCCGCCCGGTCCGTATGCTAACTACCGGCGGATGCCCGAGTGAAAGGCGGCGGAAGACCGCAAACAAAAAATCCACCGATGGCAAGTTCTAGGTCGGTTGAAGGCCCTCTATTTAGGAGAGTGTTATTTCTGCCTTTTCTTCCACTGTTTTCTTCTCCTCCGCGGTGCTACCAACGAGGCTAAGACGTGAACGTTCGAGGCATCGCCGCTTTTTTTCCCCGTCACCCCGGGGCGCCGACCCGGTTCCCTCTCACGGGGACTCGCTGTCGAGTTCCGGTCCTCGTTCTTCCGCTTTGGTTCCTTCTCGCGCCTGGACCCGTCTCTCGTTGTCCGGGGATCCGGATCGGACTCGCGGCAACCGAGTTTCTGCGCCTTTTCGCCCGGATCCCGTTCCCGGAATGAAGGCGGACGTCTCGAATTTTCGCCTCCCGGGTGACGTTTTACCGCAGTTGCGCCGTGGCAGCAACGGCTTTTTAACCTCGTGCACGGTGCCGGAGCAGCAGATAAGGGGGGCAGGAAGATGGGAGGGGTTTTTGGGCCCCCGCCGATGGCGGCGATTTTTGCCCATCCCGAACGAGTTGCGGTTGAGGGTTTCCCGTTCTTCTGCGCCTTCGTCGCGAGATTTTGCAGGCGTCGGGGCTGCCTTCCGAGCGCCGAACCTTTTTGCTCTTTCTGCCTCGCATCTCTCGGGCGATTAACCTCAGAAAAGTTTTCAAAGTGCTTCCCGTTAATCTTCGCCTCTTTCGGAGCGGAAAATTTTTTAATGGGAAAAAGAAAAGAAAATTTGCTTTTCACGTTCGGGCGAAGGAAAATTTTTATTTTCGCCTCGCGTGGAACTGCGGCGAGTGTAATGGAAATAATGTGATTCCAGCTTCGATAGAAAGATCGGAAGGCGAGCTGCAGAGGACGAAGGAAATTGGCAGCATTTGGGTTGAAAGCATTCCACAGATGCACCGCGAAGAATGTAACGCCATCCACTCCTGCTCGGAGACCGGAAAAGCTGCAGAGAACGTTAAAGAAAGTTACAACATCTGGGATCGAACGACTCGTATGTGGAGAAGAGCTGCAGGGGACAAAGGAAAGTGATGATTTCTGGATTTTGGACTTTGAAGAAAGCATTGCAGATGACGGTTCGAAGACATCGTGGGGGAAGAGCCCGCCTGGAGGCGGCATCGGGACGGGTTTCGGAAATAAAAGCGACTTACTCGCGATGGAGAAAGTTAGCGGATTTGGACGCGAGGCAGGGCAAATGGAGAGTCAGAGAGAAAGAGAGAGAGAGAGAGAGAGAAAGAACAACACCGGAAGAACACTGTCCGAGAAGGCTTTGGAGCGAAGGTGCGCAGAGAGAACGAAGACGGAGGTCGGCGACGGGGAACATTCCGGTTGCAGAACAGAGCCGGGAAACCGCACATCGGGATTCCAAAAAGGCAACGAATCGTGGAAGAATGAGGAGGCTGCGGAGGATCGAAAAACCGTTTCGGGCATCTGCGGCCATTGACGGGATGCGAAAATTTTCGAGGTGTCACCGAATTGGAAGCGCCGGAAAGCAACTGGAAATGAAAAATTTGAAGTTGGGCAAAAAAAAATTTTATTTTTAATTTGAACGCGGAGGCTGTCAACTCGGCTGTCGGCCGTGGCGGAATTTTCGCCTGAAAAATAATTTTTTCTTTCTCAGTTTTTTTCTGGCCGAAAGCCGCGCTGAAACGGGATAAAAGTTCTCGGGAGACAAAAACGGACAGACTGCGAGGGGCAAACGACAAAAAGAACCTTCCAAAAGGGAAGAGTCGGGAGGCGATGGCCGAAAATGACTTCGTTCGTTTAATCCCATCCACAGCAAATCATTAGTAATCAAAAGCCATTTCCCTAGCTGCCGTACCTATTCTCTGCACGGACAGGGGAAAAAATTCAAATGCAATAACCGAATGTACATCACTATTATAAAAGAGAGAATTGTATATAACTTATACATAATACCCTCCGGTTGTGACGTTCACCATAAAACAATTTTAAACCAAATAATAATGTAACATACGTATATATTTTTTCTTTTGGAATTAAAAACGTGGGACCTTAATAACACGTATTAATTGAACTTAGCCGAATTAGACGTAATGGTGCACGTATTGTGACCGATGTTTCTTTATTGTTCAGACGACACTTGCAGTAACTGCATTGTAATACCGTAAGGTTGTTTTTAAACGGTCGTCAGGCTATAAGCGGTATTTCAACGGTGCAAAGATGCCATTTTACATATATATACGTACATTTCCGGATAAGCTTTTACACTATCGTATAAATGCATCGTTCTCAAACTTATTGTGTCTAACATGACTTGTGGCATGGTTTATGTAACAATGCCCGCCAGTCTACTTTGCTTGGGTGGGTTTTACCACGAGGACACAGTGTTGTTACACCGTTTGTACCGGTTCAGCCGCTTATAACGTTTTATTTTCTTCTGTCGCTGCCAACGAGGTGTTCGGAAGCGAAAAAACTTGATGCTTTACCATGCTCCGTAGCAGAGTTCCCCGGGGGCAGTTGCCTGATTTGCGGCCGCATCTTTGGGGACACCTCTAAAACGGTCGCTTTAAGCTCGTGGTCGTTTTCCCCGCCTTCGGGTTCCGTTCCGAGGGAAAGGCGCATCTTCCGGCGGCGAGCACGATGACGAGTGCCCCCGCAGGGCGGCATCCTCCTCAACGCAACCCGAAAAATGCTAATCCGTGATTTCACCGGCCTCTTGCCCCGCTCTGGAAAAGAAAAATCTTTTTCCCGTCCCGCTTTCGCCTTCCATTCGTTCACCCGGTCTCGAACCGGCGGATTTCGGACGGCGTTCAAGCGAGGTGCAGACGGCTCCGAAGTTCTCGAAGTCACGGGCGGAGGCCTCCCATCGACTCCGCGGCGAGGCATCGAAGGATCACCGACGGCGGACTCACCGGGCAAAGCGCGAGATTCGGAAGGGAAAACTTCCCTTTTGGTGAAGGCAGCTGAAAAACCCGTGGCGGCGAGCGGTTGTGTCACGTTCGCGAGATCTCCCGCTTTTTGCGAGCCCCGGGAAAGCGGAAATGTCGCAGGAGGAAGGGAAATCATTCGGGAAAGGCCCGAGGTGAGTTTCTCCCTTCCGTTTCCGTCTGAACGTCTGACGGTGCGCCGCTCAAGTTTAGAGCGAAGGCCCCTCGCGTACAAACTTCTTATGTAACGCCTCCGGTTCAAAGACGGAGTCAAAGTCAAGTGTAAATCGGTTAATGAAACTGCTGGGAAAGAAAAACAAGATGAAAGACGTTAAATTGCGTTCGTCGATGGTTTTCTTTTTCGTTTCCCGAATTCAGGTTGATTTCTCTTTTATCCATCTTCGTTCCCACATCCGCCGATTGCATTCGCCATTGGCACCGGTTTCGCCTCGAAGATGGCTTCCATCTCTCAATTGCACTAAACGTGCCCTCGGTTTCGACTTTCGACGCAAAATCGCAAACCGTACAATTATTTACTACATTTTAACATATTCCGAACGCGGACGTGCTCCGTTCCAAATTCGCAATTTAATACTCTGATACATCCATTCGGCCCGCGGGATATCCCGGGTGCTGGAGCGAGTTTGGGCCCGCCGCAAACTCTGGAATCGGTCGTTTTACGACGCGAAAATTGCTTTCCGGAGTCACCGACGTGAATCGCCTTTGGGTTAAAGGCGCGAGATCCCTGACGGGCGTCGATGCATGGTGAAAAATAAGAAAATTTTGCACGTGAAACTCGAATTGTCCGTCATAAGGCTCTCGATATCGAGTCGAATCGCGGATAAAACCATTTTCCTTTTTCTCCATCGCGGGATTTTGGATTTGGAACAAGCTTTTTGTGTTTTCCTTTTTCCTCCGGCTCGTTAGGTTATCTTAGGTTGTGATTTATGCGTCAGACCTTATTGTTGCCTAGTCGACTCTCGTTTGGCAAGTAAAATATTATGATGTGTCGGCGATGCCTTCCTCCTGCGTTCCGAATCGCAGTTTTATGCACCGGGCGAACGACCCGTTATTTTGAGTCCAAACGAAATTTAGGGACTCGGCCCGCGGTGCGAAAATTCGGAGCGACGAAAGACAAAGGTGGAAAGCTGCCGTAAGAAACTTCATCGAATTTGGAGAAAGGAAACTGCGAGTGAGAGAAATAAGAAAATTTCTCTTTAAAATTTAAATAATTTTTTTACATAATTACATTACACATTCAAATTAATTGTGTAATTTGGACCGACTTTCTTGCCGGTATCTTGTGCAAAGCCAACCCTCATCGGGGGCTTCAATCGCAGGACGGACCTCCGAAAGGTTCTTCTTAGTCTGCTTATGGAATGTGAGAACGGGTTCTGTTCCTTGTCCTCGGAGAGAGGGAAACGAACTGCTCGGATGCGTTCGAATAAAAAGTTATGAACCGTACGTCGCAAAAGACGTTTTGATGTCGCGGATCCGGAAATCGCGGCAAATGCCACGACGTCGAATGGGTGCCGCCAAATGAGGCAACTTCGCGGGGCTTGCTCCATTCGGAGGAGTATCTCGAAGAATTATCTTACGAGAGCCGTTCGGCCCTTCTCCTTTTAAAGCGAAATCGTGTTAACGGGTCGCGTGGAAAGTATTACATTGCCAATATCACGAATGCAAGCGCAAGTTTAACGCGAAGTGAAAAAATTCACTTTGTCATTACGCGAAACTCGCTTTTCGCCTCTCCGGAAGCAGCGCTCTCCCGTCGGGAAGAGGTAACTTCCTCCCGGAAGGGAACCTCCCCATCCTATCCGAGCCCATCCGCTTCCACTCCTTGGCGCTAACGTGGAAGCATTCAAAATCCATAAATATGAACCTCCGACGGACTGCAAATTACAGAAACCTACATTTGTAATTATACGAATAAGGACACGTTCTCCGGATCGGTCGTGAACGGAGTTGAATCATTGTCGACATTATTTATGGAGAGGGGAAAAAAAAAAAAAATTAGCGCAGTCACTTAACACAATGAAAAACTTTTCCACTAATGTGGCCAGTTGGTTTCTTGTACAACACAAAACCTTTAACATTCACAAATAACTTGGATGAGCGTATCGATAAATGAAATATGAAAAAAAATTCCGCTTTAAAGTTAAGTTTCGGTCCCGGGATGGTCCAAAGGCGAATTAACGTTTGCGAGTTCGCGGATCGTGGCTTTCAGCAGAGGAGGATCCACGTAACATAAAGTTCAAAATGTATTTTCGCCTTAGGTACATTTGGGTTATCTCAAACTGTTGCAAACCGGGATTCGACCAGAAAACAAAACTGCATGAAAAATAATTAACAAACCGAGTTTTTCCGGACTCCGGGGGAAAATTCGAGCAAAGACGAGATTTCGCCTCTTTTCGCGATCAGGGGAAAACTCTTGAGCTGGTTGACAAACGGATTCTGAAGATCTACACCTAGGCGTTTAAAAGAAAAGTTGCGAACGAAAACAGAAAAATATATAACAGTTTTATATGTCATTCTAAATTAAAGTTTCATTTCGTTTAATTTTTTTTAATGTTTTGAGTTTGTTTACTTTTTTTTTGATCTGTATTTTTAAAAACTTCTTCTTTTGCGTTATACCTTGAAGCGCATCTTTATGTATGGCTAGTAAATAAAATTTACGGCTGGTAAACGTAATAGTCCGAAATACACATTAAATTTCACGTTTAATGATTGCTGATCGCCCTGTCATGAACGTAATGAATAATTGTACCACTTTATAAAGGGATAAATTTTTCCCTACATCCCTATCATAAATTGATTCATAACTGGGTGCAGCAATTATGTGATTAATGCAAAAATTGGAAATTTCATTTGCTCTTTTTCCTGTCCACGTCCGGTTTTCCTACCGTTTGTCGAAAAACGGGCCCTCGCATTCTGTCCACCCGCGAAAACAGTGGAACTGTTTTCAGCTTAAAATGATAACTGAAAAGAAAAGAAAAAGATTATATATAATAATATATATGTCACGAATTTTCAACCGTGACATTCAAATATTGAAATATGTAGGACAAGATTTATGTAGATCGCCTCAGTTTCGCAGCTTCAGCATTCGTTTGAATATAAAACCGCAATAAAAGTGGTCTTCATGAGATCATATCGTACCATTTGAAAAAAAAAGTTCATTTTGTTGCCTTCCTTTAGGCATTAGAAAACTGACATTAAAGTCTATCTTTTTATGTCCGTTGTCTTTTTTTTTTTTTTAAATAAAGGGAAAAAAAGCACATAACAACCATGATAACTGTAACATTCCAAATTCCGGAACTATCATAATAACTGCAAAAAAAAAAAAATATTACGGAAGTGAATACTTAAAAAAGAAGAAAAAAAAACGCAATTTCTTACATAGAGGTGAAAAAGCAAAAAAAATATATTTATTAAGTAAAATAGCGAGTTAAATTTTATAATATTGTGTAATTTTTGCATGCATTCTCAGCAACGTGCTTCAGGAGGAAAAGAACCTTATCTTACATCTTACGATGCCTTAATTTGCAGAACACCATCTGCAATAATGTGAAACAAGAAAAGCATTTTATAAAATGTGAACAGAGTGTACAGCAGTTACATATATTCGTTTATAAATACTTCGCCTGAATTTTTGCAATTATCACGTACGAAATACCTTTTGCGATGCGTTACAATTACCCTCGTGGCACTCCAATTAACGGGGTTTCTACGTTATCACGATGCCAAAATTGCGACAGCGTCGCCGGGACGCGGTTCTACCCTTTAAGCGCGACAATCCTCCGATTTCTTATGGTTCACATGAGCGAGAGTTCCCTTTGTTTACAAACTAATAGTCACGTGACTCTGAAACAGCTGTTTCCCCGCGTTTTAAAATAAACCGCGTGGAATGAGCAAGGGGAATCCCTCGAGATTCCGCTTTCATTCGACGGCGTCTCCTCGTGACGCGGATTCGGACACGGCAGAGGTAACGCGAACGTGCACATTCCTGCCATTTGTAAAACGGCGACAGAAAATTTCTGAACGCGGTCACTCCAACCATTTGGTTGGCCCCGTTTGCGAGACGCCGCTACGAGAGAATCCGCCTTCGGCGCCTCGCTTTTTTATAATTTTTTTTTTCCGCCTGGAATCCGGAGCCCCGCGTCCCGAAAACAGCAATACCGACTTACCGTACATTAATATTTTCGTGGCACTCGAAAGTGATTGTATGTTAATTTGTTTTTTTTTTTCTTTTCCGCTTCCTGATCGATTGAAATTAATGCCCCGATTTTTCTTTTTTGACACCAGTTTTCCCTGCGACCGAATTCGCAGGCTTTTTGAGCGGATGAGAAAGACAAGTTTCGAATTGTTTAAAGCCAAAAAAAAAAATTGTTCGCGAAATCCAGCGCGAATCCATCCCCCTGGAGCGTGGAAGACAGAAAAGAGGAAAAGTTAGCTTATTAATCAAATGCCACGATGATGTCAATCCTGTAATTTTGAGTTCCGACGATTGGGACGGGCAAATCCAAACGTACGACAATCTGTCGATCGACGCCTTGCGGGTGTCAGAAAGAGGTTTCCATCCTTCCACGACGGAGCTACATCCAAAGGTTACAATGCCCGTCCTGATGCAAGTTACTGAAAGCCTAAATAATAAGCTTCTTTATTATTATTATTTCCTTTTAGCGGAATAATTCGCGACAAAATGCAATTTTAATAAAAAAAAAAAAAAAAAAAAACATTTTTTCAGGTATTAAATTACATTTTAATATAAAATGGCGGAATTAACATTTGGGAACGTTTGGTCCAAGTGGTTAACAATCCCTAAAGTGAGGAGAGATTATGATTTCAAGGGTTCTCATTAAGATTTCATTGGAAAGATAGACAAAGAAAAAAAGGAGCTGAAATAACTTTTCTTAACATTTAGCATCGAATCTCATGCTTGCCCTTATTGAGGTATTTACATTCCGAGATAGGTTAATTACAAATAAGCATTAAGCGCGAGTGCTGAAGCTGCGAATTCAGCTTGCGACCGGAGAAAATAAGTTTACGCGTGGAAAAAATTTTCCAGCAATTTCCAGGCGGGCGGCGGCTCATTCGGGGTGGAAGCCCGTTCCGGTGCACGCGTCCCGCTCTCCAAATCGATCTGGAATTTTTCTTTTCCGGTAAAGTTTCGCAGCTAAATTCTTTTTTCCGGTTTCGTCCCGTCTCCCTGCCACGCGATTCGCGGAATTAAAATTTCCCTCCCTCCCCCGGGGCCGAGGAAAATTCCTCGCGCCCCGCGAAAGGAAGTTTTCCGGCCCGACGACGACGCGTTTCTTTCCAAGGCGATTAACGGGGGTGGGGGGTGGGGAAAGAAAAAAAAATGAAATTTAAAATCGGGAAAAACGAACGGGCCGAGGCGGAGAGCTGAATCCGCCACTGGAAGATGGTAACGGTTTAACCTTGATTCCTCTGCTACACATTAACCGTGTCAGTGCATCAGATTCCGCTGACCCCGGGAGAAAGTAGGACTCTGACGTCAGAGCAATAGTAGGAAATTAATGACGCTGCTTTCTCCAATATTATGCCAACCATTGGCGCACCAACAAGTGATCTCTCGTATGAGATTATTTGCATTTGTTTAATGCTATTTTTATTCTTCCTATTCGATCGGATTTTAAAATAGAAATTTTAAATTTAAAACGTATTTTATCACTCTCCTCGGTACTGTTCTTACTGACCCTTTTTACGCAACATTTATCTATCCCTGTACGTGAGAGAATATAACCGCGGCCCTTTGAGAAAATTCCAACTTTTCACTGTTCGGCACACGACGAAGGATTTCTAAGGGCGACACAATTTTATCGGGGAAAAGGAAAAAAGGCCCCAATTACACCATTCCAGACGGGCTCCAGATGCATGAGCGTTACGCAGTTTTTGTTTTGGGAAAAAAATTCCGTAAAAAAAAAAAAAAAAAAGAAAAACCGAACCTGCGATAAGATGGACGACGCATTTTCGATGCCGAATCTCACCCAATTATATCACTAATTTATTCGTGTAAATACTACGTACGCGCTAATGTAAAAGAACTAGTTCTTGACTGAATGATTTATCGTCGAACCTCCGGGCGTACTAAACATTAGGTTAGGCGGGTTATTCTCCACCTTATTTTCTACATACGCAAAGGAACACATATCTCGGGCTGCGAAAAAAGCGGACGAGCAACCCAAACTTCACGCCGACGTATGGCGGCAGCAGCAGATACACAAGATATGCAACTCCGTGAAAATCACCCTGCTGTGTAAAACGGCGGTGAAGACGTGCCCTTCATATGGATTGTCGGTCTAAAATGTGAAAAACACGAGAAGGCGAATTGCGTGAGGTCTGACTCCCTACTCGTGCTGCCGGATGGGAAAACCTTCATGTGAAAATGAATCGCGACGGTGCCCAATCCGACTAAAAGGGATGCCGGATCGCCCTTCCTGCAGCTCCCGCAGCCAGGAACGTGAATTTCGAGCGCGGCTTAAAAATTTTCCTCCGCTTTCACGCGCGCATGCGAAAAGGAACATTTTGGAGTGCAACCGTCAATCTTGTTACCAGACTGGAAAGCCTGCCCGCCTTTCCCGTGCCTTCCATTCGTGAGGGGCAGGTCGAGTCCCTGCCGATGCCAGCACAAAATCCACAAACCTGTAAGCGCCGAGGTTCGAGCGCTCTTTCTTTCCTTCGTTGCGCGGATCTCCAGCCACGAAAATTTTGAAGAACTCGCAAAAGAAAAAAGGCAAACGTTCATTTTTTAAACGTTTCGCGAATTCCCTGGGTTCCCTCCCCTCCCCCCCTCCCCCGAAATTTTCAGATGGGCAAGCGGAAAAGGAAAAAAAGGAAAATATTCCGTTCCGAATGTTGGCAGAAACAATGCAATCTCACAGCAAACCGTTTGAAAAATTTTCCTTGAAATCTCTCCAATGGCACCGTACCACAAAGTCATGTCATAAATCCTTCTCACGAGACAAATCTCTTGAATAATTATTCTTATTTTCTCCGCATAATCGTAACAGCAAATTAAATCATCATTATCAAATGGAAATGTGGATAACTTTTCAAATTATTTAAGGAAACGTGCTTGACAGCAATAAACACGCCACATCTTTATCTGCCGTTTAAATTATTTTAATTGCCCGAAGTCGGTTGAAACCTAAAAGCGATCCCTTGGACGACTCGAACTGCAGCGATTTCAAAAGTGCAGAAAAGAAAAAAGGTCTTCGTAAGGTGAAGGCACGAAAGGTCGCGAGGGGATCGACTCTCGGAAAAGTACCGAAGACCCGACAGCCGAATCCTGTCGGGCGAATCCCTGGTGAAAAAAGGAACCGAGTGGAACACTCCGAGGCCCTAAGATTTTTGCTGAATCGCTTTCCACCGATCGCGAATCACGTCTTTGCTCGAATTTTCCCCCGGAGTCCCCTCGCGGCTCCAGAGAATCGAGTTCTCGGACAAAACCATTTCTTACCGCGTAATCCTTTTCCATGGGCAGAGTGCTCGAACGAACTTAAGCGCAAGTTATGAACCTTCCAGGTCGTCCCGTGTTCGGATTGGTAATAATTTAACTCCGATCGAAGAGCAATTCTCGAAGGGAGGCGGACGAATTCGAGGGATTTTTGCCTTTTTCGCAAGGGATGATTCACCCAACGAATCATCCCTATTGCATTATTCCCACCCCCTCCGGGGGACCATTTTCCACTTTTATTCCTTCGTTAACAATTAAGAAACCGAACCGGGCAACTGCAACCGACAAATGCGGGTCCGAAGTCGAAAAACTCGGTTTGTTAATTATTTTTCATGCAGTTTTGTTTTCTGGTCGAATCCCGGTTTGCAACAGTTTGAGATAACCCAAATGTACCTAAGGCGAAAATACATTTTGAACTTTATGTTACGTGGATCCTCCTCTGCTGAAAGCCACGATCCGCGAACTCGCAAACGTTAATTCGCCTTTGGACCATCCCGGGACCGAAACTTAACTTTAAAGCGGAATTTTTTTTCATATTTCATTTATCGATACGCTCATCCAAGTTATTTGTGAATGTTAAAGGTTTTGTGTTGTACAAGAAACCAACTGGCCACAAACGTAGCATAAAGTGCGAGAGATTAACAAATTTTGAGCAGTCGCAATGTACGCATTAATAAAAATATATTCCCAGCAATTTCTTTGTCAATTTCTGAAGTTTTCGATGAACGTGGTAAAAAGGCATTAATCTTGAAATTTGTTAAATTCATAAGAATAGATGGATAACGTGCAGAAGGAAACATTCATGGTAAAAATACGAAAACAATGTCATGAAACAAGGTCAAAATGGCTATTACAATGGTTGTGTTTTTACGTATACATTCGTATGTATGTATTTTTTTTTTCTTTATGCGACATTTGTAATGCAGCCTCAGTGTTAAGTATCAGTAACACGGAAACGCGAACGAGGATCATCGTAGAATCCGAAAAAACAAGAACTGGGACGGATTATGAATGAATTAACTTCCATTATGTTGTACAGAAAGAGTTTTTTCATTTTACTCTCAGACTGGAAAAAAAAAGAACGATAGTGCACGGCATGAGAAAAGATACTTTTATGTTCTACGGGAAAATCTCTGGGTCGGTGTTTCGAACTCAGCTTTGGAATCGTGAAAAATTCTTTGGGTCAATCCTGCATTACAGGGAAAATCGCTGTTGTCTCTCACTGACCACTTTGGGGAGACAATGACAGAGAGGTCGCTTATTCGAAACTTTAAGGGAGAGCGCATCATGGGGTGATAAAAAAGAATGTGCCAGAAAGTTCGGAAACGAGATAAAAAATAAAGGAAACTGTCCGCTTTTTCTCCAGTGCTGGAGCTCCAATCGGAATGGCGAATAGCTGCAATTAACTTGCTAGATAAAAAAAAGTCGCATCAAGGTTCATGTTTTCTCTGTTCTTGTTTTCTGCACACACACACACACACGCGCACGCACACACACATACACATACACAAAAAAAGTTATCTGCAGTTTACGGCTCATTCTTCAACTCTCTATTAGGAATCATAATCGTGTCAGGAGAAAGTTGTTTAATTTATAAAAAATTTTTTTAGCTTTCCTAAAGTATGCTGCAAAAATCGAGCTATGTGATGGCATATTTCCCATTATGGTCATAAATATCTCCGAAAAATGATAAATCATAAGGTTAATTTTACCCGCAGTATCTCCGATTTCATCTTGAGTGATATTAGAAAATGGGGAAAATTTTTTAGGCGTGAAAATTTGAAAAGAAAATTAAGCAGGGTACGAATTTTCATCTTTTCCTCTCTTGAGCGATGCACTGTCAGAACTGCAGTCCGAAACAGAAGGGAGATTTCCTTTTCGGGGGGGGGGTGCTGAGGAAAACCCACCTCGAGCCTTTCCGCTTTTCCGTCCCGAATGATTTCCCTTCATTCGGCGATCTTGCCGCTTTCCCGGGCGCGGAAAATGCGCGAGATCTCTTGTTACGTGACAAACGCGTGCGTTTGTTTTAGTTTTTAGTTACTTCGACCAGATCGGTCGTCGCCTCGGAGGAAAGGCGACAAACCTTTTCGACGTTATTTGGAAGGCAAAAATTTGAGGGCCGAAGAGTCATCCATCAAACTGATGCCAGTTGTGTATGCAATTTAATGCCGTGTTTAAAATAAAACCTGCCGAATGTTATTTAATGATTTTATCTGCCATTTAAGTAACATCAATTAAGTAAGACATTGATGAATTTAGATGTGTATTGTGAGCGGAAAAGAGTGTTAATTGCGACGTGAAAACTGAAACAGAGAGATATTAGGCTACGATGAACTCATTTATATGTAGATGTTAAGCGAAAAAGTGTTTGTGTCCCATAGCAATTGAGACAGTAAAATGATTTCATGTCACACTTGCTTATATTTATGTATTTGTAATAATAATAATTTTTGAAGGTAATTTCATTTGCTTGAACAATTTTTATTTTTATTAACTTTATTTTCGTATGTGGTACAGCATTTGACTTGCAACTTGTATCGGGAATAAACAAATTGAGAGATGGATTAGTTTGCATTTATAAAAAGAGATGATTGACTTTTCTGTTTTGTGATGTACAGTGAGGGTGAGTGAAATCGATAAATTGTTAACATTCGCAATTTTCGATATGTAAGTTCGAATGTGAATTTTACAACATATTCTGCCAAAGACGGAATTTGAAGAATTTTGGTTTAAAAGAGGTCAATAAAAATTTCCAACCGTAAAATTTTGGCCAGTTTGCAAAGTTATTCAAGTATAAACGTTTTGATTCCATAAATTGATATTATTTACATACAAATACATATATATATATATCTATGATTTACAAACATGAAATAATATTTCCTTCGAGAGTAAAGATCTCGATTCTCATAATCCGAAAGAATTTATAAGATTTTAACTTACGTCATTTAAGCATCTTACAAAATCATTTATGATATTGTCGCTATATAAATATGAGAATTATACTTAAATATCGTTCGGTAAAAGAGCACCGAAATAGTGTGAAGTAAAATATGTAAATAATTCCCCGTTTATATAATAAGCAGTTATTTAATGGCTTTTTTTAAACATCTCCGTTTCTGTTATTTGAAGTTATTTAATAGTACACCGTCCATGTAAAAACTGAAAGATACCGTTATAATTATTGTTGATTGTGATGACTCTATAATTATATTCAGATCCATTATCATACATCTAATATTTATAATCACTGTAACATATAACAGTAGTACAGATACCCGATGTTATTCCGATTCTTCGATGAATGATGGGAGAATTTAAGTGATCGAATATATATCTAACAATATGCACAGACCTGCAGTGCTGTTATGCTGAAGTTGATTTGCTGATTAACCATTTTGACGGATGGATCTTTCGTCTGCATCGGAAAAACTTTTCCGAATTCGATGATACGTCGGAAAAGTTTTCGGTCAAAATTGTGGGCCTTAAAATTCGTTTTTAAGGTGGAAAAAAATTTTCTCCGAGCTTGGCCTAACCCGAATCCCTTTTTATCCGGGCTCGCCGAAAATTTTGAAAATTCGCATTTTGAGACTTAAGCGCGTGGAAACGTTTTGAGGGAAAATTCACAAACTTCTCAGTGTTACGGTTATCCAAAGCCGTGCTGCGGCCTTTTGGTGTTATGCAGAGTTATGCACCAAGGAAAATGCTTTCAGGTTAATTTTCACTTTTCCAACAACGTTCGCGGATCAGTCGGAAAACTTTTATTCCTCTGCTTTCGGTAAACGCGCGAAGGTGACGTTCGGTTCCCTTTTCGCAAAGTTTTTGGGGTGAATCGGCGGGGAGAAAAACCGACGAAGAAAATGTTCGGCGACCGTTTGACCGCCGACAGGAATAATCCCAGAGCTCGGTTTCTGCACTCGTTGCGGGGAACGGTTTTCTTTTCCTCTCCTTTTTCCCACGTTGCATAGCAGCGGGGCAGGAGTTTTGCACTTTTTTTTTCCTTTTTTTTGAAAAAAAAAAAAAACTGCCGACGAGCTCGCTCTCCCCAACATCGCAATTGTTAAGCAGAGGCGAGCATATGTCACGGGAGCAAGATGCGGGGCCTCCGGGGATATCCCCACCACAGACTCCTCGAATCGAGACTGCCACTCACGTGTGCCGAGAGCCAACGACTTCAGTGCATGCAATCGACGCAATAGAGGAGTTAAGTTCGGTGCGATCACATTGTTTCGTAACGTCGAGCAGTTAACACTCCCAAGAGCCGTTTCTTTTTTTTTTGTATTTTTTTCTCTCTCTCTCTCTCTTTCTCTCTCGTCTATTTCCTTTCCCGCTGTTTTCTCGAACAGCGGGCAAACGTTTTCGTTTTCTAAAACGGTGCCTTTTGAATAACTGACAACAAGAAAGAAAAATTTTCTCAAGTGCCAGTGTTTCTAATTTATATACATTTCTGTGTAAATTATATGAATATATGTAAATAAACTGGGATTAATTTATTTATCTGGAAAGTATATATATCGATCATCAACAGAAATTCAAAAATATATAAGGTAAAATTTTTGTGATTTTTTTTTTAAAATTTGCTTCTCCACAGATTTTGAAAAATGTTATAATTTTCTTTCGCTATTGCACAGTTTGCAGAACAGCGTATTCAGTAGATAATAAACAATTCTTTTGATTAACTGAATTAACTGATTTAATTTAATGAAAGGAATAAATATTAAGTTTTCAATTAAACCCAAATTATTCAATTCTAACACAAAAAAATGGCGGACATTTGATGACCGTAAAATTATTGTAGATTTATTACAATCGTAACCGATTTATTCAATTATATAGACTTATATTTATATGTATGTAAGTCCTATCAGTTTGACTTTCTCTGGTTCTTACTTTTGCTTCGTATGTCTCTTTTTAATTATCATTCGTAAGTGATAGAAAAAAAAGGAAAAAAGGAAAGGAGAAACGGTTAAAACGAGTTGTTGCTTGATTATTTACAAACTTAGGTTTATCTATGGAAATTGAAAAGGAGAGAGTTTTTTTTTGTTGTGTTCAACTGTGAGAGCATTTAAAAAAAAAAGGAAAGAAAAGAAAAATTATTCATAACCGCGATGCGTTTATGACTTTTTTTTTCGTAGTATGTGGCACATCGGGTGTTGAAAAAAATCCCGTTATTCGAATTTCACGGCGGCCACGATCGGGGCAGCAGAATTGGCGAATCGGGAAGGCATTTTCAAACGTCAAATCGAGGAGACTCCCTTGCCTCGCGATACCAAACGGGAAGAGGTTCGCGACCGACTAAGGTACCATTTCGCTTTCCTTTCCCTTTCCCGACTCTCCTCGGTCCCTCGTCCGCTGTGGCTGCAACATGAGCTATTTTCCGCCAGCTCCTCGGCTCTCCGGTGCAGCAAAAGCCGACTCTCGTTTCACGTTATGTAAAGATCAATATTTGTCTCCTTGTTCAAACGTATATTGCAGGTCAAGGTTCGAATTAGTCATTTTGCCGCGCGACCGGGAGTTCGCTCCAGATTCCGCGCGACGTTTTAGACAAACCCTTCGGGAGGGGGGGGGAGTCAAGATCGAGAAAGGGAAAAAGGAACGGAACGAAAAAAAAGAAAAATCGCGGAGGTCTCCTTTCGCCGCGGGGCCCAAAACGCTCCGCATTTTTTTTTCTCTTTTTATCGACGAACTCCGGGGAAAAGAACACGGCAGCAGATTATGGGAAATTCGAAAAGCACTTTTAAAAAAAAAAAAAAAAAAAAGGGCCCGAGAAGTCCTTTTGTCCTAAGCCGCACAAATGAATGTTAAGAAAGGAAAAAAAAAAAAAAGAACCACGTCCTTGATCTTTTTAAAGCGAAATTTTCTAATCCGGTCGGTTTTCAATATTAAACGCTAACAAATTGTTAGATTAAAAAATGCTGGGGAACCGAGAGAAGTTAATTTAATTTTTTTTTTTCTTGAAGCAAACCTAAACGAGAAAATCCAAATTCATTTGCATTAACCGTGTTTTTTGGCTTTAATGATATACGGGAAAACTTATTGGAATGAACCCGGGCGTGGGAAGAAGGAGGATGTCAAGAAACTCACAGCAGATGAAGACTGTGATGGATAGCATGTCCTGTAATTGGCAAAAAGCATTTGATATGCAGTTTTTTCGAGATGTTTCGGTGTAATCGAAAAAATATCGAAAACGACCCGGTCCCGCATTTATTTTACAAAAAAAAGAAAAGTTAATGTCAATCAAAGAATTCTGATTTTTCATACATTCGAAGTTATATTATGAAAAGAGGTCGCACACCCAATCCTAAATAGTATAACAAACGAGAGGATGAAAACTATCGGTTTTTATTTTTCTTATCGAACCAACCATAATTTTTTGCTTTCGTATTTCACATAAAAATGTATTTAATAAAGTGAAAATTAAATAAAAAAAAAAAGTTTTGATTACCTTAACCTTTATTTCGGAGTTTATGGTATCAATGTTGCGACCTCAAACTGGAGATGAGCTGCAAATTATATATTTTTTTTAAATATTAACATAGCCATTATTTGGGAATGGTAACATCCAGTTGTTTAGCAGTGCTTTCACTTGATATTTAACATTTTTTGGAATTAAGTAACATCAGTGATGAAAATCCTTTTTCGGAGTTCCCCTTGACGGTTTGTGAATCCGCCTGTCAGCAACAGGGCCCAGAAGCACAGCACGGGAAAGGTTTAATGCAGATTTAAATCCTGAAGTTATCTTACTGAAAATGTTGTTTTCTTGTGCATGGATAATCTGGTGTAATTAAAAAGGAAAAGCGCTTTGAAATTTGATTAGCGCTCGAATCGTTCGGCACACAGATCACAGGAACCGAAGTTGCTTTATATGGGAGATATCGAACTCAGCAAAATACCAACAGGGCCTGAATGTTCTTATCAAAATGCATTCTGTCGGAGTAAGCAAATTCTTTTTCCATTTCTCGTTTTGTGTCGGTTTCAGCCGTGTTACGGCACATCCTCGACCTCACCGGATCGCCCCGTGATATCATTTTCCGTCGGAATATTAATAACTCCACGGTTCTGAACCGGTCGATCCGAAGCTTCGACACTTAATTGCTTCGCTTTAACGTTTGGACCGTCGAAGTGCTGGAGAAAAAGGGCCGCCGCCTCTCCGTAACAATCGCTCTTTTCCCTCCCATCGGAGGTTATCCCACCTTAGCCAACCGGGTTGCAGAACCCCCTTCACGTTTCAAGTACCGAAATAAATCGAAACGTCAAAACAAATTACCGCACACACACACACACACACACACACACACACACATACGCACGCACGCACGCACCACACACGCACATGCGGCACCTCGCGAATGGAGGAAATATCAAGAGCACAATGCTCTTGACACTGAATACGATGGCGATTCTTATGTAAATAATTAAAGAAAGTTGGCAAAGACATTTTACACGTTTTTTTTTTTTTTGGCATCGGTTATAACAGCGAAGTTTCCTTTATCCGTGTGTTTCACCGAGTGATGCAATTCACGGTGCGTTCACACGCGCGAACGGGGTAAGGACCTTTCCATCTCGTGCGATCGTTCCCATAACCGGACCGATTACGCCGAGGCGATCATCTGCAGCAACCGATTCCTACCGGGGCATTCTCTTCGATCGTCAGGATTGCAAATTGCGCTCAGTCCTTCGTCCGGCAACAAAAAGAAAAGTGCAGAACCGCAAAGGAGTCTTCCTTTCCCGCCCCAGAACCGAGGAATCGTTTTCCCGGCCATAAAATCGTTCGGAATTGAGTTCAGCAGCTTTGCTAGTAATAAAATTACGGTGGCATTGAACGCTCCCTATTATGTAATAATTACGTCATCTTTTTCAGCGGAGAAAAACTATTTTAAAAAATTGCGCATTGAATTAGATCAGTACCTGAATGTCGACTAATGACTCTTTTTTTTTTTTTTCCTAATGGGTTGATGTTATTACTTAATTAAATAAATTAGCTTAAGCATGTATAATAGAGTAATAAGTATATATATATATATATATAAAACGCCTTATTAAAAGTAATATATCAAATAAATGAAATGACAAAACATTTAGTTCCCCAAAAGTTTAATTAAAAACCTCCTTTATTATGAACAAGAGAAAAATTTCTTTTCAGCGAAAAAGGTTTCCAAACTTTTTTTAATTTTAAAATAGTTTTATCGAAATCGATATTTGCAGGATGAAATGTTGGAAAAGTATTTTGGAGATCACTTTTAATCTTTTCAAAAATCTTTTTCACTTTTAAAGTTTGATTTAAAGCGAAAATTCTGAAGATGACTATTAGATTAACCGGGGTTTTTTTGAATGAGAGAGAGAAAAAAATTTTTTTTTTTTTTTAACGTAAAATCATTCGGATATGAGAATGCACATTCTGCAAGAGCACGCTCCAAAGGCAGGCTCCCTCACCCGCTGCTTTGGGCATTATTGATTTCAAGTAATACACATTCTTAATCACACTGCTGAAAAAGTAAATTTCGTAAAAGAAAGAGGAAAAAAAAAAGGAAAAAAAGTTTCCGAGTCGGAGCTTTCCCGATATTCGTTTAAGAAAATGAATTTTGTCTTTTCTCGATGAATTTGGGAAAATCCCGAAGTTTATTTCTAAATACTTGGATGAATCTTATTTTGAGTGATTCGAATCGATGTCTCCGCGGATTCAGAGAGAACGTCAAGGGAATCCGCGGGTGATTTTAGTCCGTTGTGGATTTTAAAAGTTCACCCTTATGTCTCCTTAATTGAGGAACCGTTCTGAAGTAAGGAAGACACCACCTAAAATTCAGTATTTACAGCCTCACTCTGGAATGGGGCACTTGCACAACTTTATTTAATGTATTCCGTTCACGGGATCACAAAAAAATAACTGGAAGAAATGAATTGTTTTTAATAGCATAAATAATAAAATAATTATGCATTTCAGTAAAAATTTTCTTATGTAAGAACCAAATTTTTACCTTAGCAACGGATTTCAAGTTACTTTACAAGCAATGCCGGGCATCGAAGTTAGTTTTTCATTGATATTTATTATTAATTGGGGAAAAAGTTTTGTTTTTAAATGAAATTAGTTTAACTTTACAATTTGGGCGTAAATTGAGATTTGGGATGTTGCAATATACGGCGAACGGTATGAATTAATTAAAAAAATTTCGTTTTTGTGTAAATGTATTTACCGGCTAATTGTTCCTTGGGTGGCGTAGAGGGATGAAAGGTTTGGTTGGGAGAAATAAATTCGGACCCCGTTAAACCCTACGGGATTGCACAATAGACTCGTTCGGGGACTTATCCCTCAACAGCAAGCCCGCATTCCTCAGAATGTACAGAACAATCGTTTTCCTTTGGCGAAGATTTCCATTGTGTCTAACGAAATTCACGGCATTCGGGCACGATACTGCTCCGCGAAGTTTTCCATGGCAGAACCTGGACCGTGACCTTAACTGCGATCCAGGTATGGAAATTAACGAAAACGACGTAGGATGTTATTATATGTATTTTAGCTCGCGACGCAATTAAACTTAAAATGAAAAAAAGAGAAAAAATTGATAAGGTCAAATTGGCAGCCTTGGCAGAGTTACATAAGAAGCTTCCACAGCATCCGAACGGAGGATCATGAGATTTTCCCGGTTCCGTCATCCCTCGGGAGCGCGGGAAGTTTTCGCGATTCATTTCTTTTTTATTTTCGCTCTTTCAAGAGGCCGAAGGCCGGAATTCTGTCCGCATCTATAAATAAAGCGAATGAAATGTTCGCAATTTCCTTAACCTTCGAAAAATCGCGCGATAAAAAAAAAAGAAAAAGAAAAATCCGAAAGCTCCGCTTCGGCCTTTTCTTTTTCCTCGCACCGTTTAATGATAATTAACGTCAATAATTAATAATGATGGAGTAACGAATTTAACGCGGCTTTTGCAATCACGGCGTTCTCCTGCCACGGGGTCGGCCATTTTAGTTTTTGTGGATCGCTTAAACAGTTAAACGTTACATTGAATTGTACGTACACGTTGTGTGCGTGAGTGCGTGCGTCTTGTTGCGTATCTGTTTGTCTCTCTCTCTCTCTCTCGTCTCCCGCCACTTGTCGGTAAATTTCGAGTTTTCCCAGTTTCGGCTTTCCAAAAGCGGAAAAAATTGTTGCCCTTTTTGTCATTCGGAATGGAGAAATGTTCGAGCGCGATATTTTCTGTCGAGGTGAACGACCGAGGAAAAACTTTTGCCAATTCCGAAGTTTGTTTAGGTCATTATCGGCCGCTAAAAGCTCGCCTTTGAGTTGAATTGTTGATTTGAGGGAGAATTTTTGCGTGGAACAATCCGCCAGAAACGATCATCCACCAGTGGTTCTTTGTTTTTCCTCTGGCGGCCACCGGAGCCGCCTCCCTGTACGCCCCGGTTGCCGTATCCTGCTTCGACAGCCGTTTCGCCCGCGTTTCCATGCGGTCCATCTCTTTTGCGACTTCATCTCCTTGTGGGTGACGCGGTATCGATATTCGAGCTCTGAAGAAAACCGTTGGTGTTTCATCTGCGGGGGAGGTCATTATCCTCGATTTTCGTGTAGCTCCTCGTTGTCGGTCGATGAAAGATGGCCGTGGCACTAAGGGCTCTTTTTTTTTTTTCGGCGTGCATATTTTGAGAATATTTAGACCGGGATTATCAAGCAATAACTAATTTTATTGCTTCAGTTTTATATAAGCTAAGTTTTAGCAATAACTATTGGTTCGAATTTCGCTTGAACTTGGCTTTGCCGAGCACTGGCGATTGCGCTTGCGCACGGCTCGCTTACAGCAACATCCGAGGCGGTCTTATAATATACAGAAATATTTCTAAAACGTTTATAAAATAATTACGGTACCCGCGTTCGTAATTATTAACGGTATGATTTACATACGGATTTTACATTCTTACAAGATCATCAGAATCATGCGTATTAAAAGACCAATTCATTAGGTTTAGGAAGAAGTGAAATGAATTTATTTCACTGAATGTGTTTAAATTTAGCCACACTGCTAGATTCGTATCAAAGGTATAGGTTATAATTATAAACAATGTACAAGCATCTATTGCTTTTGCAACAACATTAATGCAAAAGGTACATCTGGCGAATATGTACACAATATGTATTTAATTAATAAACAAAAAAAATCTTTTAAAGTTTAAGAATCTCCATCGTTTTGGTGTAAGATTAAAATATGAATCGCATTATGTGCAGGGACGAATATGTATTAAAATATAAAACATAATTTCTCTCGTTTACTTGAATTGTTCAGTAGTTTCACATTATATTACTGTTTATTCCGTTCGTTTTAAAATTGATATTATCAAATTTACTTCATCGTAAGCTAAGCGATGAAGATATAAATGTATATATATATATATGTTTTCATTTTTAATAAAAATTTATTAGGTTCTGACGTGTGACATAAAAATTAAAGAGTACGTAAAAAGACAATAAAACTTTTTTTAACGGAGGGAATAATTATTATTTGTTCCACGAAGAAAGTTGTAAAAAAATTACGCTGTGCCGTAAATTAATTGGACTTAGCTTAAAATTATATCGAGAGAAAACTTTTACCAGTTTCGTTTATTTATTTATTTTTATTTTGGGAAAAATACCGTCTGTGAACAAATGAAGTTTAATGTTGTCTCAAATATATTGTTTTCATCAAATTTTTTTTAAAATTTCTAAAAAAAAGTCAATTTTTTTTTCTCTCCAAACTTTTAAGCGACGTACGGCTTTTCCAGGGCAGAAAACATGCTGCATGTTGGGTTAATTTACCGTCTCCTCGTTCGTCATTCTCCGGGCGCTGAGGCGAATCCGACCGCCAAAAATCCTTAGTCATATGCCTTAAGATCACAAGCCACCAACCGTGGTCGGTGCCTCGAATAGTGCAGGAATGGATGATGACCGTTAGGAAGGCATTCGAACCGGCACCGTTCCATATGTTCCATTTCTTTTAATTTTGTTTTTTAAATGTTAATTAACGATTTTCCATAAAAAAAAATTAATGGCGATGTCAACGTTAATACCGCGAGATTCGATATTGTGCCTTAAGGTGAGAGATGAAAAATTATCGTTGTTATATTTGTAATTTCTTTTTGACGCGTAAGTTCGGCGTGGAGCGGTTTGGCACGGTTTTCGAGTCTCTCGCGGTTGTTCGTAAATCAAGCGGTAATCGCGGGAGATAGCCGCGAATTCCCTCGCTCGGGTGTCGGAGTTCGATTACAAGGCCTCCATGCTCGGAACTAATCTTCCCGGCTGATTCATTCCTCTTGCCTCGAAATATCTGTTCGGATAAAGCCGCCGCGATAAGGCCTAATCGCAAGGCGATTTCTTTCTCGTGTCAACTTTTGCCGGATTTCCATTGTTCTCGGAGGCCTCGTTTTCTCCGTTCGGGTTCGCGACCAGCGATCCATCCGCGAAGCGATATAAAAATCAATCAGCGCCTTTAAACGATTCCATCCATGTATTATTTACAGCGGTTTCCATTTACGTTATGCGAGCCTTTTATGGTCGACGAAGGATCGTTTTTCGCATTGCATTCGCATTAAGCTAAGGTGAAAATTTGCTTTTTTATCTTCTGCGATTAAAATGCGGTTTTTTTGCAGCGTCGCCGGATGTAATTTAAATTAAATTTTTTTAAATTTTTTTTTTTTTTAACGCATATTGGTAAGGGAAACAAAAATAATGATTGAACTGTTATGCAACGATTGTAAATGAAACCTAATATGAAGTGTATTAAGTGTGTGTGTGTTTTGTGTGTGGAGCAATCGTATGTAAAATCAGGCTTATAAACTGGTCATCCCTGAGATACGTTTCTAAACGTAGCAATATTTGGAAATGTAGTTGACCCGTAATTTTACATACGCTAATAATATTCGAACATAATAAAAATTATAAAATATGGATAGAAAGTTATGCGAGTGGAAATTTTCTCGGTTTATGGAAGGTTATGTTCGAAAATTCGACGTCAGGAATCGCGCACTCTTTCGGGCGGACAACCGAGGAGACATAAGGTTGCTGCCACGAGTGCGCGGAACGTGCGACGTACGCGCGAACGGGGATCGAAAGGTTACTTTTCGAGGCGCGAACGGTTTTCTTCGGCACCCGAAACATTTTTTTTTTTTTTTTTTTTTTTTTTTTTAAATCCTTCATAACGAAGTACGGAAAAATACGTAACGTTTATTTTTAAAACAGGGATCGCACTCCTTGCAGAAGCCCCACTCAGCTTTGGGTCATTGACTTCGATTACGCTGGCAGGACATCGACTGCTATTTGGTCGATGTCAGTGAGTAGGCCATCGCAACATGTTTAGCAGAGGATGGGAATGGTCAATATCACTGCCAAATGCTATTACATCACGAAATTTCCTTCGCGATTTTATTTTTTATTATTATTTGCTCGCTTTCTCGCGAAGCAAATAAATAAATAAAATCACGTGCGAAATATAAGTATATATATATATATATATATAAATATATTTCTTTTTTTAAGAAAAAAAGAATCAATTTTCTTTTTGGATGAAACCTCGTGCAATCAACTCCACAACCTGGTTCACCTTGTTAAAAGAGCGGCTTTTGGTAATATTCATAACCATTAACAATGTATTGCAATCTTGTCTCACCGCGGTGCGGAGAGGTTGACGGGTGTTAGGGCAATATCTTCACGTAACAATGTGTGCTAATCATTTACGCGCATCGGGCAAAAATGTCGTTTCTCCAAAATGCATTTCGAATGTTAAGCGGTCCCGAAATCTTGAAAATTATAACTTCGCTCATCCCGTCGGTCGTCGTGAAATTTCTTGGCCCGCCGTTCCCGAAACTGCGACGCTTTAGAGCGCGATGCGAGATTCGCGATCCCGGCTTTGATTTTCCGCTCTTTGTCACCACCCATAATCGTGCCGCCGAGTTCAACGCTCACCGGGCTTCGGCATGGACGGACGATAAGGACTTGGGCGACCGAACACCAAAATGATTTTCACTCAGTTATGTTGGCGGCGAGTTTACCATCGCTTGAGTCGAGCTCGGAATCTGATGCCACGAAAGGTCTGAATCTGGCCGAGGGGTGGACTCTGGTTCCCGTTCGCAAGCCTTTTGTTTTAGCCGATTATTCACCCGCTGAGAAAATATTTTTCTAGTCCCCGAAGAAGAGAAGAATACGAAAAACACTTCATTATCACGTTTCGCAGCAGGGAAATTTTTCCTCTTTCATCGAACTTTTTGGAATTTTTTTTTTTTTTTTTTTTTTTTTTTTTTTTTTACAGTTTGCCTGCCTTTTTTGGGGGATGTTCGAAAAATAAAAACTTTGCAGTTTCGCCTCGGGTCCTTCGCCCTTCGTGCCCTGGGCTTGCAGCAAAATTTCTTCACGCCGGAGGCTTTCTTTCCTTCGCCCGAAATCGAATTTTCCCGCAGGAGCACGTGGGCGGGTAAAGCATCCTTTTCGAAAGATGTTTTGATAAATTCACTTTTCCCTTACCTACGTCATAGCCGTCTTTCGTAATACTTTTTTCGACACAATTCATTCCGGGGAAACAGAATGAAAGTGGGAAAAAGTAACCCAGGGGAAAACGTGGATCGCGAACGTAACGGACGAATTAAATTCACGTGGACGTGGCTCACGTTTGCGGGAATATGACTTTGACGAACCGTTTTCCACTCCGGGCGTTCGTGCGTTCCTGCGTTCGGCGGCGTCCGTTCCTTTCCCTTCGCGGACATCCCCATCCGCCCCTCCCCGGGCGCGAGCGGCCGGCGTCGGTTCCGATGGCACGTGGCACCAGCCTTTGGCGACGGGGGAAGCGACTTGAGCGGACGGAACGGCGCGCGAATTCCGAAATCTTCGATTGAGCAACGGTCCAAGGCGAATTCCGACTCGTGGCTGCGACCGGCAGTTAACCGGACTCGTTTGAATTATCGAAAATCGTCGCATTTCGGCTCGGTTTTCGCAGCGACGGGAATTCGATTCCGCAACGACTCCCGGCGTTGGACGGGAGCCATCTGACGAGTCCTGCAGTTCCCGTCGCAGCGTCAACCGCCCGGGAAAAGGTTCCCGCTCGGCCCAGCCAATGACCTTTTATTTAAATGAATAAGTTGCACGGCTTTTCGGTGCGCAACTGGAACTGTGATGCAACCTTCTTTTTTTGCTTAACTTCGCTCCGGAGGGGAACATCTTGATTATCCCTATTTACGATATTGAGTAATGCATTCGTGCCTTGCATATTCGAAATCCGATCTGTTACTCAATCGCTCCATTTTAATCGTTTAAACCGCGGAGTTGTTCGCATCATTTGAAACCGCGTTAACGCATTTTCTGGCTCGTGAAAATTCAGACGGAATAAGCGAGAGAGAGGAAAAAGGAATGCAGGCTTTCCCTACCCGCCCTGGATTGTTGAACCTTTAAGGTTGTTGCCCTGGGTATTACTTATTCATCGATTTGGTAGGCGAAGCCCGTTAGGAAAATCGAATTTTTAACCGGATCTTCATATCATTTCAAATTTTGATTTTGGGCATTCCTCGCTTTGTAACCGAATTCGGCATAATTTTTATTTTACAGTTACATCCGCGAGTTGGATCGCGTGTCGCGATGGAATTTTTTTTTCTTATCCAGAATCCATTCGCGGGTATTGCCCCCGAAGATGCGGGTTCTGTTACCTGCTGTCAGTGATGTAATTTTTAATTGCGAAATTTGGAATATATTATATATTTAAAAGGTTTTATTTATTTATATATATATATATACAATGAAAGCAAACAACGTCTTTATGCAGATGGGTAAATGTAAATATTCATGCAGAAATAACACGGCTAAATAATTTAAGAATCTTTTATCGCCGCCTGCAATATAAAAATTCGAATTAAAAACATACCAATGGTTATTTTTATGTTTCAAACATCTAAATCCGGAAGAAAGACAGAGAAAATCTCAGTATCACGTCAAGAATTTTTGCGCTCGATAGATACATCGGTTGTACATATTTCTATTTTTTGTTCTTTTTTTTTTTTTTTTTTAATATCGTATATTATTAATTGTCGTTATAAATGCTAACAATGATCGCTTGCAAGATAAGTGCTTAAAAATTTGTACATGAATATCGAGCGCGGTTACTTTGGCCTTTTCAAGCTTTTTACATTTTGCGCGACGCTTCTTACGAAGCGGGTTTTTCAGCGGCGGTAAGCTAACGCCTTTTGCTGTCCGCCTGCCTCCCGAGCCTCGGCGCAGGCCCGAAGGGAAACTTGAGAAATTTGCACCGGGAGATCGGGTCCCGCGCGAGGAACGAGGATTTTTAGATGAAATGCAATATTTTAATTCGAGTAAAAAAGAAAAAAAAAAAAATCACCAAGCGAATAATGGAGAAAGGTAGCCGACCTGGCATAAACTTTAATAAGTGCAGGATACAGTTATAAAGGATATTTTACGAATCACCCGAGCGAATACGCGTCGGAGCGAATTCCGTGCCTGAATCGAGGTTTTCGATCGGAAAATGAAGGGAAAATGGTTTGGGGGGGAGGGAAGGAAAAGTCCAAGGGACGGCTCCTCGAATTGTTTAAAGAAAAAATAAAATAAAATCCGCAGCACTTACATAATCTTTAATCGCTTTACATAACTCCATTTTCGTATCCCATTAATTTCTGCAAATGAGTTCCTTATCTCTCTTACGTAACTCGCATTATGTGCGAGCAATAAAATTCGCGGCATTGAAAAGGAAAAACCCAATTTTCGCGCCTCGGGACCGATTTTTCATCGGGGGGATTTTTCCCGAGGCGGGAAAATCATCCAAACGTTTGCTTCCGTGCAATCGCGGGACGTCCGGACGTGGAATTTTTTCGCGGCTCGCGGAAGCCGCCCCCTTCTCCTCCTCCCGCGAGGGGAACGAACCGGAAAAACCGGGCTCGCCAGAAGGGGAAGTTCCGGTTTGGTCTCCCCGGAGCGAGCCCGCCGGAAGGAAACAAGGGAAGTCATCCTCTCCGCATTTCAGGTGAATCGTCGAGGTTTCCCATCTTCCCGTGCCGGCGAGTGCCGTGAACTCTCTTCGAGGTACGTGGACTCGAAGGCGAAGGTGGAATCCGCGGATTGACCTTGCCAAGTACCCGGCGAGTATCGAGTAAGCTACCGAAGTTGCGCAACCGTAATTAAATCAGTTCTGCCTCGGCAACGTGACTCCGTCATGCGTTTCACGCATGTGACGAAAAAAAAATAATTATTCCGCGGGCTAATTGTTATCGCGGGAGGGGAGGGGAATGGAAAATCAACGGGGAATTTTTCCGCTTTCGACGGAAATCGGCGCTGGTCGCCTCGACCCCCGCGCCCCCGGGGAGCGGGGCACCGGAGGTGGAGCGGATGAAAAGGAAAACCGGAAGCGCCGCCTTCGAAAAAGGAAGGCAGAAAACGCGG
>JAOWBB010014594.1:0-51766 GCA_028565995.1 Ricinus marginatus
ATATAATTTTTAATATCTGTATATTCATAATATTCACAAATTTTTATATCTGTATATCACAAAATATTCACAAACTGCAAAGCAATGACCACTATACTTTAATTTTGTTTTAAAATAAACTTCAATTAAATGAAATATTAAAATTTTAAAAAGTAAATGTAATAAAAAATCAAATCCTAATTAATATTAATTAATATTGAAAATTTTAAAGCGAATGGCACAATAGTTCAAAGCTTATTATTTTGAAATAATTAAAATGGCTATATTTTTTTCCACCTACAATAAATTTCAAAATTGTAAATTTTTAATATCGAAATCTCCGAATTTAAAATTACGAGTATGAAGATTAGACAATTTTTTAAGAATTTGAAATAATCGGAACTTGAATGATATTTTTGTTATTAATATTTGTTTAACAATTTATTTTAGTTTTTAACTTTCAATACATAATGAGAGCGAAATATTAATGAAATGGAAAATTGTGAGAAAGAATAATAAACTTCTTCACTTTGATCAGCCTTCTTTAATAATTTTCATAATTTTTTTTAAATAAAATTATTATAATATTAATTAAAATTATTAATTTTTAAGTAAATGTCATAATAAATTTAAGAATTCAAACTTTCTTTCACCTTTTATTTTTAATGAAACAATGAAACTGAAATAATTCATAGTCTACATGCGTATGACTCAGCCTTCTGGAGAATTATTTTAATTTTTTAAAATAATAATAATAATAATAATAATAATAATAATAATAATAATAAATGTTATGAAAAAAAAGTTCAAAGAATGTTTTTACATTTATTTTTTGATCATTAATGAAAACAGAAAAGAAAGATCTTCAGGACGATAAACTAAAATGTTCACATGTGATACAGAGCATGACGAAGTTAATACCATGATATGTTAATTTTTCGGTTTAACTACAATATTGCCGTTTGTCTGTTTCGTAAGATGTAATGGTAGTTGCTAAATTTTCGAAATGATGACACATGCAACGACAAACTGCAATACTTCATAAATATTTGAAATAAAAAACCGAGTTCAATCATTAACTTGAACTAAAAATGACTATCAACTAAGTCCAAAATATTAATCGAAATTTATTCGGAATATATAATATTCAAATTATATTTGATACCTAAATCAAAAGCTTCGCAATTAACCTTGTCAAGTATACAAACTGTAAAGTAAGAACCTTGAACAGGTATAATGCCACTGAACAAATAGATCCGAGAGCATCGTCGAGCATTGTGTTACTTTCTATCAAAGCGCGAAATAACGAAAATAAATACATCAAACAATGATATGAATTAAACTACATCCTATCTTCAGTAAATTTTCTCTTCTTACTTATTCAATATCATTTCGTGATATTAATGAAGGTTTTTATTAACAAAAACAAAGAAATTCTCTCATTTGCAAAATTAAACAAATAAGTAAATAACAGGTTATTTTTTCTCACGTTCTTTTCTCTTTTTAGCGGAAGTAAAATACTTTCATATCGTGCAAATATTTTTATGTAATACCGTGAAATTATCCTGTAAATGAACATTCATTATCTCCTGCTTTTTGCGAGCAACTAAAAAAACCGGTCTAATTAGTAAAAAACATTAAAAATTGAAGGCTTTTTAAACCGCAGATTACAAAAGAGCTCTTTTACAATAATTCAGGCGATTTCCATAAATAAGACCGAAAGTACGTCATCTTTTAAGAAAAGTAAAATTGCAATATTGTCACTTCTGTTTAAAAGTATATAGAAAAAACACTGAGAAAATGTTTATGAAACTTTTTAAATTTAAAGATCGACATGATTTAGCGTTTAATATCACCACTATTGAATCATCTAAAAATATTTGTTATCGTTTCAAGAGATTTCACTAATACCATCAGAATGTACTGCCAGTAAGTTGAACTGCCCTGAACTTAGAATCATTGCAGAAAAAATAAAATTTTAAATAATAATGAAAGACTTTCATTTTTATTTATTATTCTTAGATCAATATGGTCCAATGATCCTATGTTTATATAGCTTTAGGCCAACATATATCAAGTATTAGAGACTATAATTTATGTATTTGTGCATATTGCAGGTGTTTCCGTAAAGCATTTTGTTTTTCTTGTAGTTTTTTTTTCTTCTGTTAGTGAAAAAATTTGTTAAAATAAAAGTTTTAACGATGTTTCATATAAAAATCGAAATTTGAAATTTTGAATAGCAAAAAAATTATTAGATCTTTTAAATTTTTTTATAAATTATTTTCTTCCGCTCTGCTCAACCCTCAACAAAAGCAAAATAATATGAAAAAGTTTTTCGTTTTAAAATGAAATCAACTACAAACTCGCATTCTCGGCTTCAAAATCCGCAAACAAATATAATTTTCATTATATCTTTCTACAAAATGATAATTAAAAGTGTTCTGCTTATTATGGAAAATTCTTTAGAGCCTTATATAGTACGCGTATGTATCTATTATGTTTTCTATTATTCATTTCCGTGTTTGTGTACACGTACACTAACAATCTATTTTCTGACATTTTATTCAATACAAAATCGAAATTTATATAATGAATGTAAAAATATGAATAATATGCACCGTTGATATTATTTATTTTGTGATTTTCCACGTAAAAGATGTAGAAATTAATACTTATTTGTTTAGATATATGAATCAAACGACGTAACAAATATTTGGTATTTACTAAAATATCAATTTCATGAAGGTTCCTCTTAGCCACAATTCCCATTCTCATACCTTCAATAATAACTAAACATGTAATTCACAATAAAAATTTTAGAGTAGCATATTATATATAACTGCACATGCGTTATGCTGAAACCGACTGATAAATAACAACAATAAAATATATTAGAAGTTTGCATTCACCTTCACTCTCAGCTATCACACCCCTGCTAACATTCCCATCCTGGATGATTTATGAAAAACAATCATAACAATAATGCAGGGACATATAATGCAGCGCATCGAAAAAGCAGTAGTACCACAAGAGTCCTGATACAATAATTTTACAAAACTAAATTACATTGTTTCTGTACATCGCAATTCTCTGCAAGAAATACAATTCACTGGCAAAACAAGTAAAACAAATGTGGAAACAGAAAAACGTCAATAATCATGCCACTTATAATCCTATCAAGCGGAATTACGCCCCATTCACTGAATCAACATCGATACTATATTGGAGCTACCTGAACAGATAAAGAAAGAAGTAATCATCAAAACCACATAGTTCGAAAATTTCTAATACACCAAGCAGACAACCTCCTTTTTGACTAGTCAGATGCCACAACTAGAAGTTTAAAAACCAGACTGTGTCTGAGATAAAAGAATAATAACAGTAACAATAAAAATAATAACACAAAAACAATAATAATAATAAAACTAGAAATATTTGTGAATAAAAAATAAGATTTTATTTGATTTCGCATGAAATCTTTATTTTCTATTCTTTATCGATACAAGAAAAAACTGGTTGGATAATATTCGTTTTATATAATCCTTAGTAAGATATTATATAAAATACTTTTACACTAATAAAAATAATATCTCTTAAAAACATATTTATACTTCATCGATTTGATATATAGGTTATAAATACACAAACTAACAAAATGAAATGAAAAGTATAAAGTTTACATATTATTTCAGGAAGGAGAAATTTTATTAATAACCTTAAAAAGAAATATATATATGGCAACTATCATATAGTGATCATAGTGAAAACTGTATAAAATACAAACTGTTAAAAGTTCATAATTTTTTTCATTCTGAACAATTCTATTTTATTATAGACAGTTGAATATATAAATATACAACTAAAAATAAAAAATTTATATTAAATAACAAGGATCCCAAAACCTTAAGAAATTTGCTTCAGTCTCATTATTATTTCGCATTTATAGTTTAGCATTAGCATTTTAAATCTGTTTAGAGGCCTGGCTCTATGTACTGAACTTCAAAGACTCCTACACTGAAAAACTCTAAATGACGAAAAAAAATGCAGAAAGTCTGAATTCTTTAATATTATTCATTGATATCATCAATATTGTGTAATACATCACATAGATAGATATGTAAATTAGCAATAATCACAATCACAACACATGCAGTAAATTATAAAGGCCATTTCGCAACATATAAAAATACCAACTCACAATTAATATTTTCATTATATTTCATTATATGATTATATATATATCATATATATATATCATATATATATATGATTTAACAAATAGAATTTTATGCTATTTTTATTATTATGAATATATGTTCATATATCTAATACTAGATATACATTTATAGATTTTAAACTATATATACACATAGACTTAAATATATATAAAGACTTACAAATGTTTAAGATTATATAAAGATTTACAAATGCTTGATGCATATAAAAGATCTCTCTCATTCTCTATATATATATATAATATATAATCATATAGATAACATATATCATACAGATATAAATCATATTTTATATATATATAAATATATATATAAAATGATAGAGTCTAACAAATTTTGATATAATTATGAAACTCATATTCATTAGGCATTAAATTCGAGTTAAACATAAAACTTATATAACAGGTAAATTTACAAAAACGATGATACGTAACTTTTTTTAAACAATAAAAGCGAAAAAAAGAAAAAAAATCAATAAATAGTTGCGTTCTGCAGCAGATTAGCGTCAGCAACTGACTTTTAATTCTGTTACATTTTAAAACAAGTTTGATAGCGTATTTTTATTATCAATCTTTTATATGATTAAAGTAGATCTGAACAAAAATAAAAATTCCCATTATATATATCACATTTTTAATGCATAACGCACGAAATCATGCCGAAATATCTATAACATCGCGTTAATGCGTGTCGGAATTATTCAGGGTAAGGCCTGAATATACATATAATACTGAAAATTTTCCATAGCTATACAGTATCTCTCAATATTTACAATGAAAGTCGATATCAAGATACTGGTAATACACATTTTTTACTAAACTATTTAATATATCGAAAAAAAATAATTATCGTAACACATCTGTCCTTATAATATGTATTTTCATTGCGTTAATCAATATTATGCTTGGTCGATAACATAGTATCGAAGCACAATATGGGATTGTTCATAATCTGCCTATCCTGAAACGGTAAATTTTGTTAAAAAATTATAGCACAGACGTGGGAATTTTTTAATCAATATATTTAATTAGTATGTTATAATGTAATTTGATATTCTAACAAATATTAAATGGGCGAGAAATTCCGTAAAACCTAAATATAATCATAAATAATTATTTAACTTAAAATATAGATCGTATAACATACGTACAGCCAAAGGTAATGCAACAAATAACAGGGATAGATCACAAAATCATTTTTCGGTATCTTTCATTCCCACACGCGAACACTGCACAAGTTTCTCGGGATCAGAATACAAAAAAGATTATTTACTCGGCCGAGCAATTTTCTTTTTCCCTTCCGCAGCAGGTTGGTAAAAAAATAAATTTTTCGCGACAGAAAAGCGTAATTTTGTTACAATTTTACAATCAACAAACCGATACTGCAGTAAAATTTAACAATTGCAACGCATATTGTCATTGTGAATGAATTTTCATATCCAAGCACCCGTGACCGTTCCCTGCAAGATACTTTAAAGCCAGCAAAAAACTTTCAGCCTCTTTTTTGTTTTTTTCCTTATTCCGATCGAACTGTTACATTGTAAGTTACACGTTAAAATAATTAACATCCATAAATTTCTGTTAACCAACCGAATTAAAAAGGCCCTAATCGATTTCCAAGGACCGAAGTCTGCCACAGACTCTTAAATGTTTTAAAAACAGTAGCTAAGTACATAAACATAAAACAAAAAAAGTTCAATTTAGGGTTCTTTTGTATCATAAAAATGAATCCACAATAAGATGAAGCTGAAAACAAATTACTCTCAAGTTCTAAAATACAAAATACTTTTACCAATTCCACCGCATGGAAACCTATAACAATAAATCAGAAATTTTATTAATTTTTATATTGATACAGTAAAATACTGAACCATACTGAAATTTATCTAAAAGTCTCTTTTTTTATCCAATTATATGTTTCATACTAGAAAATAATTTCAGCAAATGTTGGTTATAATGCATAATTACATGCATTTGTTATAAATAATCAATTAAAATTCAAACTCAATGTATTAATGGTCAATGTGAATAATATAGTTTTTTTTAGTACAACTATAATTAAATATGTTAATATGATTTCTTTGCTCTCTTCATAGTAACCAATTTAAGCAAATTAATAAACAACTATGCCAGACAATGAAATACTTGAAGAATAAGTTATTGTTTAAACAGCTAAAATAACAGGAATTTTTTAGTTTTTGCTTTTACTAAAGACAAAAGAAATTTTAATGAGTTAATAATTTAGTCCATACTATAAATCAAATAAGAAAAATAAGGTTAAATTAGAAAAATTCCAAATACCAAAAATTACTGCAATACTAGAAAATTTAACATATTTTCTTTTATTATATTTTAATGGGTTTGAAGATTCAGAATCATACAAAAAATGAACTGATTTACCTTCAAATATTACTTATTTTGTAAATTTCTATAAATGAAAATTTAAAAAAAGAATGTTCTCTTTTACATCTTCACAAATTGCATGCTTAAACTCTATCAAGGACCTAAAATTTATTCAGAAAAAAATAATCTTTATTCTTTAACTTAAATTCAATATTATAATACATGTTGGATATTAATTTCAATATTGGATAATGTTATTAATATTATTTCAGCAGTTAACTTTTATTAAGCAGAGGTGACAATCATGAAAATTTCAAATAACATAGAAATTATGCAAAAAGCTTATGTAAAAATGAATAATCAGATGAATCAAGTTTCATAACCTTTTTATAAAGGTTATATTAAATTATAACCTATAAAAAAAAATTTAAGTATTTGACAAATAATATTTGGATGAATAAATTACACCAAAAATTTTAGACTTTGTAGGGTAAAAATTTACATATGTAAAAAATATAAAATGCATAAAAGTGAAATGAAATGCCCAAAGTGTAATATTTAGTTTTCATTACTGTTAGAATATATTAGTGAACTTGTAGGTGTAGGGAATTTATTAAGATGTCAGTCACTGTAAAATATCAAGCGGATGACAATAATTTGTAATGACAGTAATCTTGACTTACGTGATTCGTTATCAATCTACCTTTTTTTTTAATATAAAAAACACATTATGCAAAAATCGTAACTTTTTTAGAATATAAAAGAACTAGGGAATGAAAACGTTTCACGCAATTAGATAAATATAATCATTTATTTAAAATAAAGAAGTCACACTTTGTATCGTTGTATGAATATGAATATAATTTACCAGAGTTCTGAATATGACATCAGTCATTAACTGCTCGAGGAAACAAGCAAAATAATGCAAGAGATAATATTAATTTCTTTACAAAAAGTAAACAGTGATTTAATCTGTTATTGCCCAATAAAATAATCCTAACAAGAAGACTTCATGGGAAATATCACTTCACTACATTTTTTCTTCCGGAAACAAAGCACGTTTTTTCAAATCGCAAAACAATAACGAATTTACTCTGAAAATCAAATTTAAGAAAAAGTTGTACTCATAACGAAAAAAAGCAAAGGCAAAGTGGTTTTCAAACATATTCAAAATGGCCGCCACCAAAGTCGCGCTTCGAAAGGAAACATCTCCAGTATTTATCACAATCAATTTAAACGCAAAATTTTTATTAATCCTACCTCTCAAATTAGGTTAATGCCAACACTTAAACATAAGAAAAATGAAAATAAAAGCAAAATTTGTTTTCACCTACATTTAACCTTTTATCTCAAGCCCTTTCACAAAAGTTTTCACACGAATTTGAATAAGATTTCTTTTGTTTTTCCATGTAACCAACTTGAAAATTTATTAATACGTTCAAATATTTAACCGAACAATTCTTAGCTTATGGTGGAATCGTTAGTAAAAGTTGTAGCACCCTCGTTGCAGTTGGTAACAACGTATTATAACGTATGGGGATTTCTAAACAATTTATGATCCTCGAAACGTATTTTCCCCAAAAATTAGTGATTAATAATGGTTTACGTAAGAAATATACCCGAGCATCATCATCGTTCCTTCAGTGTGAATCACACTATTAAAAATATGAGTTAACATGTTATAGAATAAAATCATGAGTTTTTATAAGGAATTATAAGGAACTTTGAAAAAAGCTTCGGAGCCTTAATCCTCTTTAGACCTCCAAAATAGGATTAAGACACATTTAATTCTTTTTGTATCGGATATTAAATGCGAACGTTTAAAAACATTAATTATGCACATGTGTATTTTGAGATTGGTAAGAACTCATTCAAAATTTAGCAGTTTCTCCGAAACTTAAGAACCATGGGCAAACAAAAACTCAAAAATCCAGTTTTTCCTCTTCTAGCGCAATAAATTTGGTTATCAAGATAACTTTTCCTTAACTTATTATATTATAAAGTATCCTAACCTCTGCCACACATTATTTTATAGGAGTTTTATTTGTGCAGTTTCGTTTAAAATTTTAAATAATTTAGAAGAGCAGGTAATAACAATTTTTAAATGAAAACCTAATTTTTAGCACAAGTTCGACATTTCAATGAATGTTCAATGTCACTCAGGTTTGCCAAACCCACTGACTTGGTGGCACCACTCGAAATGTCGGACGCTTTGCTCTATTCCACAGATGCGACAGAATAGATCTTCGGCCGCTTTTCGCATATCACGAGAAAGGAATTTCATTCCTCGTGCCTTCACTTAGTCTCCCTGATACCTCGGCAATCTCCCTAGCCAACATCGCGTCACGCAAGAATTTCTGTGGTTCAAAATTATTCTTATTAAAAATAATGGGAGTGCGTGACTCCAGTTGAAACGATCGAAATTATTATTTTTTGCCTACACATTTTTATCGTGTCTAACAAGAAATAATTTATCGAAAACAATATAAATTTGGGGTGAGAAATCGATACAGGGAAGATCGTTCAACAAGCGTACAATTCATTTGTAAGGCACCTAACGCAAACGCACTTGTGATTGTCGATTCTGGTTGGTGGGAGGAAATGTCTCTAAATCGATTTGTTTCTGCAAGACGAAATCGAATATTTATAACACATATGAATTCGCATCACAACCGGGGATTTGGTCATAAAGTTAATCTTGGTGCTGAGGTAGACGCATTTTGCCCATGGCCTGCCTCACTGAACATTCCCCATTCCCGATACTATCTCCGATAACGTATTTCAGCAAAATGTACATTCGTGAAAATACAAGTATCTTACGTTTGGATTGATGTTTATGCAAATGTCCTGTTCCCATCTCTTTCTTTGCTCAGCCTTTTAACCAAACACTCGGATACCATCATATTTAATATTATTAGTTCTTTTACGTACCAAAGGCCTTTTTTACACATACGTTAACCTTAATATTTCATATTTCATTCAGGTGTTTAAGTTGAGTGAACTTGGATTACAGTTAACAAAAAGTATTCCTTTCGGTTACATAAAATTTTTCAATACCTGAACATTTATCATCTACAGACTGAAATGCATTCAAATTCTTTCTAAATGATCATCACTATAATACCCTTAAAAAAATCTAACTCATACTGCTGTTACAATCTTATGAATCATTTTCGGTTTTAAAATTGCTTTTTACTACCACAAATTAAATGATATTATAAGCCTGGGTAAAATACTTATAACTTACCATATTATTACTTAAAATAACAGCGATATTAAAATCGTGTCCAAACCGCCCAGATTGAATGTGATCACTGAATTTTTTATTAAAATTTGTTTTTGCTAAAATTGCGAGTTATAATAATATTATTAATTATTTTTATATTCTAAGTTTATTGTCTTTAAAATACTGCAAAAAATTAGAAATAAATTTTCTGACACTGCTTATGGCCATTGTTTTGCTTGTAGCTTTTTTGAGAACTTATAAATGAAATCATTCATTAATTTCCGCGTGATATGTATGTATTTAATAAAATATATATATATATATATATATATACAGCATTTATTTATACATATTCAGTCATTATTTTACTATAAAATTATTATTATATTTACCTTTAATTATAGTATTGAAGATTTGCCTTTGGTTAAAACCCTACTGTGAATCGAACAACTTCGACAAAATAAAATTATTGTTCTTACACTCGAATCTAAAAAGATTAAATTTAATATTTTAAATATTAATAATCTTTAATATTAAAGTTAATTTTTTGGGCTGAAGGGGAATTGGGAATATCAGAGATCTAATAGTTTCTATATTTAAATATTATTTGATTTGATACGAATTATGATATATAAATGGTATACTTATACTAATAATAATAATAATAATAATAATTTTTTTGTTTTTCAATTTTCATTCAATTTAAATTTTTATTATTCCGGCGAGACTGATATGTATATTGCATTGTAATAATTCAAGACAAATAAAATATCCTATTATCGGTCTTTCTTGGCATCATATCTATTATTATTATTAATTTTATTAGCTATTTCGTTTAGTATGACAAGTTAGTTTAAAATGTTTTCGATTTCTTGTGCCTTTCCCTTTTGCTTGGCGTTTCCATTACTTAGTTAACCCACACTGTGCCTTCTCATCATACCTAACCGGCTGACTCCATGTTCTTATCGCATTTCTTTGTTCCATGCCAAGTGTTTCATCATAATGTCCATGAACAATTGTTGTGCGCTGACATAGACGTTAACTTACACATTTTAGCTCTTTACTGCTGTTTAAAGCTTTCCTATAAGACTGCGACTTTGACAGTCTGTTTCTACAGATTTCCCGTCGGCTTTTATTGTTATTATTTTGCCATATTATGTACCAGTTTTACTGTGATGTCTTCGCTGAAAGCTCGTTGTCGATAATTTTCGAATGATAGGCCACCTCTTTTATATGTGTTCTGTTATGTTTGCTGCATGTCAAATTGCCGCCTATTGTTATTTGCAAAAATTTTATCCCGAGACATTTATTGGCAAATATATATTTGCCATAGCTCCGAATGCATGTATTGCATCATGATGATTTAACAAACTTTTTTTCTGATGTTCCGGTTTATTGTTTAGTTATTCTTTCTCTTCACTTATTATAACAGCAGTTATAATTTTCTTTAGTTAATTTTGTTTGAGTGTACTTGTTTATATATTATATTCACGTCTTATTGTTGTTTCATTATCATATTTGGTTCGCTGTAGACTGACTATGAATGTTTTGTCTGCGAATATATGCAAGTTAGAATTTAGAGCCTTGGCAGGTCTGTGCAACAAAAAATTTGGTGATAAAAGAAGACTCTCTTAAAGTCCATCTTTTTTTTTTGTGAGTTTTTCTTTTCTGCATTCTTTGTTGCTTCTTACTTTTTAGATTTTCCGCGAGCCATTTTGAAGCTTGCTCTGCTATCGCGTCGTGTTCCGGTTTCGAATGTATAAAACTATTTATTGGGTCTACCACCAGAACAAGGCATTCCGCTTTTCCGTTTGACGTTCACAAAAGATGAAATTTTTATTGTTGTCTTAGTGCCCTTCCTTTTTTAAACTTGGATTGTCTTCTGTTTAAGATTTCGTCTTTATCAGTATGCTGAAAAACATTTAAATTAGGTGTCTATAGGGGTCTATATAGATTGTGTATTTTTCAAGTGTCACAGACTACAATTTGATTTTTTTCACATAAAGGTCATACAACATTCGTTTTTAATCTTTTTGGTACCAGTGTTGGTTTTACCCATATATATCTAGTGTTACTTTAATAATGGAATTGGTTTTTGGTAATTTTTGCATGATTTCGATGACATCTGCTGCGGTGATTTTTTAATTTTAACTAGGCAATGTGTGTCTTCTATGTTATTCATTTATCCGTCCGTTTTATTTGGTTGGTGTGCTTGCCTGTGTTGATGTTCCTCACTTGAAATCTGCAAAACTGCATTTGATTTCATTTTGTCGTATGATTGGTGAAACATTTTTAAATAATTTATTTTTGATACAGATATATATCAAAATATATAATATATTATATATATTAATTTTACATGCATATATAATTCAGTTTTATGATTTTTGTATATCAGCGGTGCCTTGTGTGATTTTTTTGACTTTTTTAATTTTCAAAATTCAGTTCTGCTGGGTAAAAATTTTACACTTTTTTTGCATGTGTCGGTCCGTAATCTTTTATTAATTATTTCTATATTTTCCCAATCTTCATTCTTGTCTTTTGGAAAAAACTAGGAAGTTGTACTTCCTTTAGTTGTTCCTTTTTAGTTGTTCAGTTCCATGTTACTCTTATATTTTAATCTATTTTAGATTTGCTCTAATTTTTTTTGAATATTTTTGAGAATTTATGCGAGAGATTTTTTTTTCTTTAATGCGATTAGATTCTTCGTTCTCTTATTCATTTCTTTAATGCTTTTTTACTTCCCTTCTATCTTGCTGGGCTCCGAATGACTTTTTATAATAATATTAAAAATATTATTTATTATTAATTATATATTATTTTTAGAAATAATATTATTATAAATTATAATATTATTTTTAAATAATATTAATAATAGTTATAAACACCCTTTTTTCGCTAAAACCAAATTCAAGTGAAGCTTCATATCTGACTGTGATACAGTATTGATATTCAAAATTAAGATAAAAAAGGGTTTCATGAATTTTTTAATGTAAGTAAGAACCTCACATCTGAACTTTCTGTTCAGGTCTGTCTGTTATCTTAGCATAGTTGAAAAGCTTGTACTTCTAGAGTTCTCAAGAACAATGTTAGCGGGCACATGGATCCCTGATAGAAAATAAAGGAAGATGAGCCAGACTAAGTATAAGTGAAAACATCCATAAAAATGAAAATATATAGAAGCTTCAAAATAAAATCACTGATTGGAGATCCTTGGGCAATTTACTGTAGATGTCAGACACCATAAAATGTAAATTGCTAATGATTAAGAACTGGATGATTTCGACTGTCAGCCAAACTTCCATCATAATATAAAATAGGCAGTCAAAAGAAAACTTAGTTCACGTACTGTTCGAATGGGACAATCATTATTATCCGAAACCATTAAATATAATATCTAATATGATTGAGAAATTGGACAATCAAGAAGGATCATCATTAAATACTAATTGTAGGATTTTGAAGTTATCAAGACACACAGAATAGGAATTCACTCAGACATTTTAAGCAAAACCAAAGCTGAGCCAACTACTCAAGTAGTTTGTTTTTGTAATTTGTTCTACAATTGAGCAAACTGGTCAACAGATTCAGCAAACATATGAACTTCTGAACACTTCTGGAAAAAATGATGAACTTTACACTCAATAACATTATGCTGCAATAACAGTTATTGAGGATAACCGAGGACAAATACAAGGCAATTTCGAGAAAGATGAAAAGCGAAGTAAAGAAATTATTTTATTACAATGCAGCTGAGAACGAAAAATACAATATTGAAATGTTGAAGAAAAAAATTGAGGAATCCTTAATTCGGAATTCATGACAGAAAATAAAGCCAGAATTCTAAAAAAGAAAATTGC
Source organism: Ricinus marginatus (assembly GCA_028565995.1). NCBI lineage: Eukaryota > Metazoa > Arthropoda > Insecta > Psocodea > Ricinidae > Ricinus > Ricinus marginatus. The sequence continues at coordinate 13,643 of JAOWBB010014594.1, forward strand.
AATCCTCGGGATGAAATAACGACAGGCATGGCAGGCAAGCAGGAGCGGCTCTCAAAAAATAAGAACAAGTTATCCACTGATGGACTCACTGAAACAGAAAATGTCCAAGTATACAGAAAAATTGAAAAGGTACACCAAGAGCTGCAGAAGAAAAATTAGATAATTATAATTCAAATTATTTTACTGAATAACAATGAAAATTTTTTAGGTTTCACTAAAAATAAAATAATTTTCAGTTGTTACTCTGCATTTTAATGAGAAATTGCATTTAAAAAAAATAATTCATTTAATTGTGAATGAGGACTAATCAGAGAGAAAACGAAATGTCTGTTGAACAAAATAAAAATAAAAAGATATAAAAAGCTTCTTTGTGTTACAGGATTATTAGAATCAGAATATTAATTTATTTTGATTCTCCGAAGGAGCTGCCGAAAAGCATTGATCTATATTTTGGAAATATATTACTAGAACACACGCCTAAAATTAAATGAAATTATCTCATTCAGCATAAAGAATCGGATCCCGTTTTTGACACCTAATTTCCATGCAATGTTTGTTCTAAATGCATATTTGAAAATAAATTAAAGTCAATCATATTATATGCAGACAACACAGGGCTTGAATTATTTTTTGTTGATATGTCATTTTGATAAAATTTATATTCATTGATTGTGGTAAATCTTTAAATTCAGTCACAAATACAGTCATTCAAACATGAACAAGTGTATTTTCCGCTGCAGTCGAAAAAGCCTTTACCTAATCTAAAATAAAATTTCTTATTTTTATCTAAACCTAATCCAGGAAAGGAAAAAATTTTTTACACTTAAATATAAATAACAACGGAAAAATCAAACAACATTAATTCCCCTACTTTTATTATTTTTTTTAAAATAAGTATCACAACAAATTATGTGTTTTGTTAGGAAAAATGATTTAACCAAAGGTTTTTTTTTCTTCGGGGAGCCGAGTGAAAAACCCAGAAACTTGTGAAAAATGAATAAAAAAATGTTCGGATGCTGAAATAGAACCTTGGGAACGGCAAAGAGAAAAATTTGTTCTCAAAAAGCAAGGCAATGGTCATACTATCCGCTTGTCTGGACCCTTTTGATCATCTAACGTGGACGCAAAAGAATCAGTGATCTACATACAAGTCCAGGATACGTTGCTAAAGAGAAGCCTGGAGAAGTTTAAATTGGTGGCATAGTGTGCAGGTTACGCGATGAATCTGATATTGTGTATATATATTTATAACATTATTTATCCGCATTAATGGAATAAACTTTATTGGCTTTCATGTGGCACGATCAAAACGGGAGAGACTACGGTTTTACACGAATTTTCACATTAAACTTTTTTTGACGTATTTACACAAAATGTTTACATTATGCGGAATAAAACAGTTAGATTTTCTTCATGTACTTCTACAGAACGTGAAGTAAAAGAAAATTTTTTAGGGTTTTCCCAATGTGCACAATGCACCGAAATAAATGGCGAATTCTCTTATCCTGTTATGCTCCAATTCCCTACAACTTGGAACAAATTAATATTGGGCCATAAGAGTATCGATTGATTATATATGTATATTGATTATATATATATATATATTAATTCAGTTAAATTTATTCTTGTTCGCAGATTTTGCTGACATTTTTTAACAGAACGCCGACTTCAGGACATCCATAAATTTTAACCGATGCTGTAATTCATGAAAATATCGTACATGTATTCCTCTTAAAGAGAGAACTGTGTATCACAGACTTTTTTCAAAATCAAGCACTTGGATTTTATGAATGTCCATTACGATTCATTTCTATTTACCGTGGAAAACCGGGGAAATAGTTTCATTTGAGTGCACGTCCGGAAAAATGTTTTCTTTTTATGGAAAATATTGGAGTAACCATAACGACCCCTTATTGGGAATTTTCTGGTGGCAAGGTAAACAAAAGCTAATGTCACATAATTTAGTTTTCTAAATAAGCAGTTTAAAAAAATCTTCATGATATTATCATTGATCCGTCAACAAGGAAAAGGCAAGTCTTTTTCTTATTTCTTTTTATATATAACCTTATCGTGTACTACATTGTGGCTGGTACTATTTTAACTATCTAAATATTTATGAATTTTGCCTACCGTGGAGAGACCATTTGCTGCAGCGTATATTGCCCCCTTTTTAATCGTGCCGCTCCACCTTTTCAAAGAAAACAGTGAAAAACATCAATATTTTTTTTTCTTTTCCCTTTAGTATTTTATGCTTTTGTATGGCAGTAAAGATTTAAAGCCAAATTATTTGGGTTTATTTATTACTAAAAGAAATTATAAAACCTCTCCAACCCTGCAAAAAGATTCCAAGTGTTGAATTTATATCTAAATGATTTAAAACTACCACGAAATTTCAATTTCAATATGACACTGTCTGTAACACGTATAATGATTTCGGATCTATGAATGAAAATATCTGTATCAAAATAAATACGAAATCGAAGGCATTTTGAATTTATACGAAGCAAGTAGGAGGAATAGATATATAACACGCATGTATACAAAACCGTTATTTGACATATAAAACATATATACAAAAAAGTTATTACATAGGTTTTTGAGAAATGTCTATGTGGCAAAAACTTATTCGTCTATGGTGATTTTTGAAGAATAATTTCCCGATTCCCTTCGTATAAAATTATTGAACGCGTTCCTGGATGTCCGCTTGCGTAGGTTATTCGCTAGATATCATACCACTGCAAATGCCAGTAGGAAATTAATTTAAAATACATAACTCGGTCAGTCTGTTTGTAACTTGTTAACTTAAGTTAACCAACTTGACAATTAGTGGAACAACAATATGCGCAATGAATATTCTGAATTGCTTCGATCAAAGAAAACTGAAAAGAAATTATATCCAAAGACAAACACATAAACAGTCTTTCTCCCAACTAACGTGTATCGAAATTTCTTCTTTTTTGTGGTCCGTTTGGAAGTATAAAAAGAAGACAGGAGGTGAAGCAAAACGGTTACGGAATATTGTCTTCATTCCGTCACCCTTTTCCAGCATTGTTGGTGCAGTGTACATGCTTGAGCAACTATGATGTTCATAATGATATTCAATATTCTGAACCTGACGGAGAAATTCAAGCCGATTTGACAGTACATAAATATTTGAATAATCTAATTAACATTTTTAAGGTGCAGACTTCTAAACCCCTGCAAGCAGAGTCGAATCTTGCCCAAGGGGAAAATCAGAAAAAACAGTTCTTCCAAAACTTTACTTATATTATGACAATAATAAAATTTAATGAAGTTGTATTCTACCCTGAAAAACAAATTATGGAAATTTGTTTTTCTTTTTTTTTTAATAACTTAGTATCCATAGAATAATGGCCGTCAAGAATTTTTTTCTTTCCTAGACGTGGAGGCAACGCGATTCACTTCATTAAAAGGGAAAACCGATGCTTCAAACAGTGGTTGAAGTAAGGAAACGATCTGTTGTCTTCAGGAAAAGATAAAAGAAACCATCACAATGTTGATGCTAAATCCAATGGGAGGAGCAATGTTCCTCAAGAGCATCGGAATGTTCCTCCAGAGTGGGAGGAGGGGCTCAAAACCGCAGGCGCACAGTCTGATACACCAGGAATCGCGGCAGAGACAGAAGAAAAGCTCGGACAACTCTCAGTCGGGATTGGTATCGTCCCTGTTCGAAAGATTCGAGAGTCAGGATTATCTTTATGACGACAGTCAACTCCTCTCGAAGAAGAAAGCTCAGAAGGGGAAACGGAAATTGAAAACGACAATGACCGACGAGAAAATCAATTCGGCTCAGCTCTCTGCTAAGCTAAATCCGAAAATGATCGAAGGCCTGAAGAAGAAAACACACTTCACCAGGTACATATATATGTGTGTGTGTATGTGCGTGTGCGTGTGTGTGTATTTATGTAATAAAAAAGGCTCATATTATTGTCGAAGGGATATTGTACATTTATCTGTCCTACTTATTTTGAGCGGTCAATCGAAAATAAATGACTAATTGCATACATTTACAGCGGACTTATATACTTCGGAATGGATTTGTATGTACGATATTCCCAAAATAATTCACTTTGTGCTTTACATATGCACAGCTTTGTCCAACCGCAGAGTTAATGCGTGTAACGAGATAAATTCCTATATTATAGCAATGTCGTATCTGTTAGGGAACAAAAAACGAAAATATTGTGTTTTATGAGATTTAATATTATCGTCAGTAAAATGTTTTTAAACGCATTCTCTGACATTTATTGTTATTTATTCAGATTTTATTTTGGGTACATAAGACTGTCTTTTTTCTGGTGGTATTTTCTGAATGCAACATAATATGTTCAGTCTCATTTTATTATTTGAATAAAGATCGGTCAAAAAGCCGAATATATTTATATTTCTTTTATTAATCATCAACAAAAAATCACCGAAACTTTTTGAATTATCTGAAAAACTAAAATTGAAATTTCTAATTACTTAAAATATGAAATGAGAAATTTATAAACTGAACATCATTCAGAAAGAAAGAAATTTCTTTTTTAGTACTAGAAAAGAGCCAGAAAAATATTAATGTTGTAAATTAAATTAAAAATATGAACGTTTATTACGATTTAATGTTAGAGTTTGTCTCGTATTACTTAGAAGCCAAGTTTTATGCTTTTTTATTTTGTTTCTTATTTAAAAAAAAATTTCAAAAAAATGTTCCAAGTTTGAAAATGTCATATTAGCGAGCAATACATTAAAGTGAATAATTCATTTTATCTGTAGCTGTAAACTGTTCTGCAATCTTTAGATTGAAGTCTATTAATTTTAAAAATAGATGAACAGGTTAGAGCCATAAGAATTGGTTTACAACAATTACAAAATGTCTCGTTCTGGCGGACAAATTCGATGATCATAGTTCCTTTCCAGCTCCTAAAATATTATCTTTTATCGCGTAAGCAAAAGGTTTGTGGATTTTCCAAAGAAAATTGCATTTCAGGCAAGAGATAGAGGCGCTGTGTAAGGTTTACAGGAAGCTAATCATGAGTTCTGCTAATAGCGCAAATAAAAGTGCTGTTGTTCCTTCCGTCGTTGCTACCTCGGATGTTCCTGCGTCTGTGACCCGAACGGAGGTGAGATTTTTTTCTTTTTCTTCAAAATATTTCAATTTTTATACTTCGTAATGAATTTTACGACAACTGAGTTCACATGTCATTTATAATGTCATGTCACTTTGAACTAAACTATTTGCATTTCACCTTCCTGCAGCCCCGTATTGGAAAGAGACGAAAGTGTGGCTGTGTAGACCCGTTTTCAAAAATTCGGTATTTCCATGATCTATCCAAATGTGAAAATATCACACATGACTGAAACTGGCCTATGAAAGCGCCATTAAATAAAACAATGAAAAAAAGTGCTTTGAAATTTAACGTTTGAAAAATTACCGACAAACCCTGAAAGGACATGACCATGCATTTTCGCGTCATGTCGGAAACGTACCCGGAAAAAAGCAAAAAATGTAAGTCTCGTTTGTCTGGTTGCTTTTAAATTCGAAACCTTTCCGCCCTTTTGTGTTGACACCGTGACAGATGGCGAAGCTCTTAAAAAACAAATTATAATAAATTTTTACAAATATGTTATTATGTATATATAAATTTTATACATTTTATAATCTACTCATATTTAATACACAAACTAGGACAAAATATAATCAGTACTTTTCATATTTACATTACTTTGTAATTAAAATTTAAAAATTTTTGGGCGATTAACGATAAAAACAATCAATGCTTCACCAATATTGATGTTTCCCACAAATATAACACAAATTTTTTTACCTCTTCAGGGCCTCGACAGGATAATATTTCGTGAGCTCATACACAACACATTCGATCTTGTCACAGAAGAAGTTCTTATAGATCGGATATTTTGTGCCTTTGACCGGAACAACGACGGAGTCGTCAAACTCGATAACTGGGTACGTTGAATTAGAAAGGTTTATAGAAAGGAAACAAACTAACTAAAACATTTTTTTCGATAAAAATATATATATGCTTATACTCACACATATATTATATACAAATTTTTCTTTAAGTATCTGCAGCAAAATCTTATAAATTAAATTTGCGTTCACTATTAGAAAAGCATATAGTGCGTTCGTTGTTATGCGTGGCAAATGAGTAAGGCGCGAATTCGTGTTTCGGTTTGGACAGGGAAGAGGAAAGACGGCAAACTCCTCTTCTGAAGTGCAAATCAGGGAAACGGGGGTTCCCCGTGTTTACGAAAACAAATCCACGTGGGGAACGGAAACAGCTGATTTCACTCATATCTCCACCACGTGGAATTACACACTCTTGCTCCCGCCGCGTGTCCCCAAAAATGGGAGAGGCTCCCCCTGTTTACGAAGACAAACAAAGGAAAGCAGCTGATTTCCCCGAAAAGAGGATTTCCCTCGTCCATGTTGCCAAATTTGCCCAAAAGCTTTTTCTTTACTGCTTTCGCTTCTTAAATTTCAATCCGATCACAGACAAACCTGAAGTGCGAGTGTGTTTCCTCCAGCTTCCATTTCTTCCGACGAAATTTTACTCGCAAGATTTTAATTTGTAAATTTTCTATTTTAAAACATCGATCTAGTTCCACTTTGTGGGATACGAAAGTGAAAAAAAAAGCGAAGTTTCGTTGCAGATACGAAACGAAAGGTTTCGTACACATATTATTCGTATGTATCAAAATTTTCATATTTTATAAGTTAGTTTCCACGAGACCATAAGGTAAATTTATTAATTCAATTAAAATAAGTCTTTTAAAGGTGAACATATCATTAAATGTTACCAGTAAATATTGCAATTCAAAACAGCCCTTTAAATTTGTAATTTCTTATTGAAACAAATTTTTTTTCTTCTGGTACGATAATTATTGTTAATTTGTAGTAATTTACCGCTAAGATCATTGTCACATGTCGAAAATGCTAATTGAATTGACACCAGATGGATTATAAACCTTTAAAGATTATATTAAAGAATAAATATTTAAAAATTAATTGAAAATGTTGCTGGTTTATCTGATGAGATTCACTAATAACAATGGGAAGAAATTGAATTTTATTAGATGAAGTGAATTGATAATACATTTTAAAATAATAATTATATTTAATAAAATAACTTTATGATCAAATTTACGCTAATAAAACAAAACTATTGTTTTACGCAATAAAACAAAATTTTAGAATGAAGAACCACAGATTACCAAATGAAAAATTTATAAGTAAAATAAAGTAATTGAATGTAAAAATAAAGTTCATACAAAACTAATAAAGATTGTTTTTTATTCGAGGTACGAGCACCTTTTCTAAAAGAGCAATTCGATGTGGATAACTTTTTCGAAAGCGCAATCGAAATTTCTGTACACTCATGCTGCAAGGAATTTTCTGAGTTAATATGGTGCTGGAAAGTAACGAAACTTCTCTTTTTCCTCTATTATCTTTACATCTTACAGAATTTGCAATTTTTTTCTTAGGTTACGTTAAAAAAAAAAAAAATAAAAGAGGAAATTATTACAAAATCAATGCGACCCAGAGATCAATTTTTAGGGAAAATTTCATTTTCGCGATGTCGATTGTGTAATGATTCAATCTTTCGTCAATCAGTGTAATATATATACACACGTTACATTCGACGTTACTTTTTTAAATAATTTTCCAGATTTGCGGCCTGTCGGTTTTCCTTCGCGGCACCCAGGAGGAAAGGACCTCTTTCTGCTTTCTCGTGTACGATTTAAACGGAGACGGTTTCATCACTAGGGAAGAAATGCTTCATCTGCTCCGGTTAGAAAATCTACAGGGCACTTTTGCCTTCACGATTCGAATATCTAACATTCACCAAGTTTTTTCTTCCCACCCCAAAATGAAAATTTTCCTTTTTCCGCGTCAGCAACTGCTTGGTCAAGTCGCCGCAAGACGAAGATCCCGAAGAAGGAGTTAGAGATCTTGTGGAGCTGGCTTTGAAAAAATTAGACGTGGACAAAGATGGCAAAGTGAGCTACCAAGATTATTCGGAAGCCGTCACGGAAGAACCTTTGCTGCTGGAAGCTTTCGGACAGTGTCTGCCCACCGAAAACGCCTGTCAGACCTTTATTTCAACTTTGCATTGCTAATTGGAGCGGGTAAGTTTCACATTATATTACATATGTATATGTACTGTTATAGAAAGGAAAGCTGCATGAATGGTCAAATTAAAAATCATTATGATAAGCTTCCTAGAAATAACTTTGTGAAAATGAGGTTCAAGATTTTTCTTTATATTACCTGAAAAACTTGCAAAATTATTATTTATTTGTACAATACAAATTGTGTTATGTTTCACGGAATTTCAAGAAGTAGACGATTTAAGGCAAGGATTCCCAACATTACAAAATATTTTGTTCACTGAAATATTGTATCAGTGGAAACATTTTATTTGTTGTTCTGTAACATAATCCGACTCATTTATTTAAAAAAAAACTTAATTTTTGAAGTAACTAATATAATAATATGTGCAATTTTATTTTTTATTACATTAACTTTAGTTAATTTTCAAATAAACTATTGATAAAGAAAGAATTAATGAATGATGTACATTAAGTTTTAAAAAGAAGATTCTGATAGTGCATTTTATTACATTTTTTTTATAATTGAAACAAAATTAAATTAGTTCTGAATAAACAAGTTAAAACGATAATTTTTGTTATTAATTAATTTAAATTTTATATTTATATAGATATTCATATGCACTTTTTCTAAATTTCCTTTATAGTAACACATGTGTATATATATATATATACATACAGAGAGAGAGAGAGAGTGAGGAGAAAGAGAGGTTAAATGGAATTCGATATAATACCGCTATCGATATATGGACAAATATAAAGTATTTGATCTATTTTATACGTTTTAATTAATTTCTACATATATAACAGTAAAATGAACATATTTGCAATGCTGTAGTTTCCTAATGCAGCTTCCCAATCCCATTCCAGCTTCCATATCATTTCACTGCTTTCAGCGACTGATGCTATTAGAAGTGCGATGTTCAAACTTGTTTTACTGCACTGTAACGTTTCGCGAATAGCGCAAAGACCGAAATATTTTGAACTGGAACGTGAATCAATTTGCTGCTGCGCAATCAAATTTTCATCGTAAATCTTTTATGTCGGTATTTGCATTTATGTGTTATATATATATTACATAATGGTTAATAACAATAAAAAAACTTCATGGCTTGATAACTAATATTTGGCTTCGATCAATGCCACAATATAGGCGTTGCTGTTATTCCAAAGAAAGGCCACAAACCGAGAAAAAGCATTTTCTTTTCTTTGTTCTCTCTTTGATACTTACCGGCACCGACCGCGTCAACTTAGGGAGGGCGCACGGTGGAACGACTCAAAGAACGAGAAATCGTGATTGGCATCGTCACGCACGAACCCTAGAAGCGAACGGCAAAGAATTGCTCCACAAGAGCTTTAAGGGCAACGGAAAATGACAAGAGAAACAGCGACGATACCAGTCAGCAAGATGCTACCATGACGCTCTGAAGCCCGCGCGAGGATGTACAGATGGCGGAGACCAGTGCGAGTCGGAGGAGGAAGGAAATACTTAAAAAGAAAATGGAAAGGCAATCGGAGGAACGAACCATTTGATTACGAAGAAGGCAACAGTAAAACCAGCGTGGTTTAACGGAGCCGACAGACAGTGTACCACACGTGGTGGAGGGAAGGTGAATGGTCGCAGAGAAGTGACACGCGAGCCGAACCGGTTCACTCGCGGATTACTTGATTAACATGAGGAGCGGCAAAAACTTGCGGAAAGTATGGCTTTTTGCAGGACAAGTCGCAAGCACATTGTCAAAGTGGCCTCCATCCACGACTTACTTCGGCTTTGAACCAGAATTTCGAAGCCGAGATCTGGACTGAAGAACCCGCTGAGAAATGCACTCAGAGCAAAATCGTGCTGCTTGGGCCAAAGTGAAAAAGTGCAAACATTGTGTAGTCTCGATGTGATGGAGAACGGTGAAGTCAGGGGTGAAAACGAGAAACGTCGGGCAACTTAAGTGTAAGTTCGCGCAGTTTTAACGGTGAAGGTGACAGAACTAGTGATTCAAAGTAGGTACGTGAGGCACTCATCAGGGTGCCTGTGTGGACAAGAAGAAAATGCACGAGGGACCATTAATCAGGGAGCATTTCTAACCTAACTGTTGGACCCCCTGGGACTCATAAAGCGATTCCGCAGGCGAAGGCGCTTAAATGTTACGCTACATCCGAAATTTGTGGTTTCTCGTCGGCCATTCTCCGGCGTTAGGGAAATTTCCTTCGTTTTGCGGTGCGTATTAATAAAATATCGTTGCAGGCAGTTTTAAACGATAAAAGAAAAATAGTTTCTTCCTCTAATTTTAAGTAACATCTTGTGAAAAGAAAATGAATTTCAAATTTTTTTTTGATTCTGAAAGACACGTATGCATCGTTTAAAGGTGAACCAGTTTCCATCTTGTTTTTTATTTTTTTTATTTTTTTCCCTCACAATGATCCGGCATGATGAAATCGGTTTAAACAAAATGTTAACATTATATCACATTGATGTGTTATTCAACGTAATGCTTCATCGGTTAATCGCCAACGTTTACTTTCAGGCTAAATATTAAATCAGTAAATTTACGACAGAAAAACACTTATTATTCACCAGAGATAAACATTTCCATAAAGACGTTACATAACAATGGAGATGAAAATTTAAATTAAAATGCAACTCATCACGTTGCTGTTATAAAACACAAACTTTCGATCTTAAAAGGAAAAATTTCCGATGGCAAAAAAGGAAAAAGTTGAGTTTGATTATTTGTTGCACTTGGACAAATTTTACACCTCACTATGAAAATATGCCAATTTTTCTTTCCAACTTTAACACGGTACTTTCTTGCTTATGATAATAGTGATAACATATTATAATAATAATAACAATATTAATGACAAATTCTCATGTGCAAAACCGAATTTTACAAAAAACATCCGCAACTTGTTGAATGCGCCGAAAACGATCGAGCTTGCATTGTGCGCCTAATTGTTTTATATAAATTGATATAAACATTTTAATATGGTTTACCATTTGATCATTGGAAATGGCGTTGACCGTGTTAATTCAATTTTGTGCAGTCTCTAAGAAGAAAATGACTGGATGTTTCTCTCTCACATTTTTAAAGAGAAAAAACTGGGCATAAACAGAGCTTCTAATGGTCTTTTTTCCCTTTAAGAAATTTTCTCAGGTAAGGAATATGACTTTAAGAAATATAATATTCGATAAACGTGTTGCGGTTAAATCGTCCACACGACAAAGAATCAATTAAAACATATTTGTATTTTGTCATTTCAATTTGAGTTTACACGTACAAATTTATCGGGCTAAATGCGACGGTTTCGAAATGTAAGTCGTCGACGAACGGAAAATGAATATCCCCAGTTCCCCTTGAACCGTGAAACCTTCCCGGTAGGACAATATTCCGGCAGCACACAGAAGGGAACGCAAAGAAGAATAATATTTAAACAAACGCACCGCAGCTTAGGGTTCTCGAAGGCTTCCGAAGCAAGTTTTCGAAGGGAAGGCCGTGCAAAAACTCGCATTCCAGCGGATTTAAGTTACTCAAAAGCAAAAGTACTCTGCATTAGAACAGCTCGAAGCATCTTTGTCTTGCAAACTGCAAAAATGCCTGCCAGCCTCGGGGTCGGCTGCAGCTGCGAGAAATCGAATGTCCCCAAACTTTGGTCGACGATTCGCAACGAATTTGCCGCGCAACGAAGATCGACGGACCGACAGCGTGCTGGAGCACCTCGAGACGCTCCTGTTGAGTTTTCGGTTCGTGGCACTTTCTTCCCTGCCCGGTCATGTGGCGGCATATGCTGTGCCACGGTCAGAGGGAGGAAGAAAGACAAGTTCGAACAAGTAGAAATTATGCAACTTGTTGTAGAAAAATAACCTGAGCTGGTGCAATTTGAGCCAAGGTTAACAAGAATTTTAAAAAGTTTGACTCAATTTTCTGTCATCTTTTGGCTTCGGTCGAGAAGAGAGCGACGTGAAAGATAATTTATGTATGCGAAAGAACGCTCGAAATATGCGCTGCATCCTAGAGCGGGCCACTCCGTGCCGTGCAGCAAATAAGAAAGGAGAAGAAACGAAAAGAATTTTGCTTTTTTCTGGGATGGCGCGGGCTGCCCGATCCGATTTGGATAAACGTCCATTTTCTCTTTGCAGTTCGAAGACGAACCTCTTTCCTGCGATCACAAAACGGGATTAAGATCGGAAGTCCCCGGGCATGAGTTCGAGGGGATTAGGAAGAGCTTCGGCAGCAGCAGGCTGAAAGGAGGACGATGGAATGAAAAAGCTGTTGGACGAAGTGGCTCGCACCGCCGATCGCAGAGCGCCAAAAATGACTGTCGACCGATGAAAAATGCCGCAAATGAACGATTTTTCATCCCATGGCAAAGGATAACCGCGAGAATTGCGTGAAATTCCTTTTTTCGAGTCTTCGTCTCCTAAAAGCAAATCCTCTCCCAATTTGCAATCCTTTCGATCGCGGCGCCTTTTTTTCGTTATTTCCCTTAATAAACTCCTCCTCGACCTCACGCAACGGGGGCACCTCTGCTGTATTTCAGGTATCAAGTGATACATTTTGACGGACCGGCGCCTGAACGCAGCGTTTCACGGCCTGCCCCTCCCGAAAGGAGGCAAAATGCGCGTTTTACACGTGTCGCCGCCTACAAAAGCCGAAAATTTCAAAATCAAATCGATCCCACGCCATATTTGTTGTCTTATTCGAAGGTTAATTGCATTTCCATGTCAATGAAAATCAAAATTCGGCCTGCGAGATTAGCATGTCGAAGTCGGCGGACCGATTTCCTTTTTTCTTTTTTTTCTTTCGGATGGGAATATTTTGCTCCCGGAAAATTGCGAAGGAGCGGGTGCATCGAGCGACCGGATGCGCGCGCGCGAGGCGAGTTCCGACGCTTCGAGAATCCCGGAGAAAACGAAGCCTCCGAGACTCGTCGAAGGCGCAAGTTGCGGGCGTTCGGCGTCGCACGCGGCGCCATCGGCGAGCCGGGAGTTCGTCGATTTCGTCGCATGAAATGTTTCGGAATTCAGCCCTACAAATCGGCCTTGCACGGATACGTTCGACTCGCGTAACCGAAGTGCAATGCGGGACTCGCGCAAATCGTGCGGATCGCTTTTACCATAAAGCAGTTCTCGAGCTATTCGCCTTCCGATAGAGTTGTACCGGAAAGAGAATATGGATACCACGCACACCGGGTAAGTTTGTCGACGATTTACCATCCGCGACGTCGCACATATTCGATAGACTATGTACGGACCCGCGCGAAAGCGTGTGGACAGACCGTTTTCAAAGCTCAACTTACCGGATTTGCAGGCGAGTTTTTCACCTTTTTCGATGGCCTTTTGCCGAATTTTCGTTTCCTCGATGACCCTTCAAATTTTATTTGTAATTCACTTGCTGGCTTGGGTCGCTTCAAAAATTTGTGGCTCACAGATAGCTTGGAATTTTATTGAGTGCGTTTGCGTTTTGAGTACCTCCGGTGTCCCTGTGGACAAGAACCGATTCGGGGCTGGCAAAAGCTTCGACGCCCGTTCCGGACGCGATTCCACCTCATGAACGTCCGTAAAATCACCTCTGATTGAGAAACGACTTCCGGCGGGAAGGCATGTGCAACGCCTTTGAAAAACGAGAACCGATGGCTTTTTCGCGGAGAAAACCCAGCGACAGTAATCCGATTTGTCGCAATTCGAGGATTCCAGAAGGTCGTCAAGTACCGAGTGGGGAAAAAGTCAAAAATTTTCCTCCTTCGGATTCGAAAAGCAAAAGTGGGACCCGCCCCGAAGCCCCCGGGGGCAAAGTAGGTAACGAACTGCCCGTTGCAAAGCTGCCAAAGACCAAACTCCTTCCAGCAGCGCATCTTCCGTCTGAACGTTCACTGTGCATCCTGTGCACCGAATGTTCTGTAAGTAAATTCGGTTATGTAAGATGTTTATTTTTAAACTGAGAGCAACTTTTTCGGCTTTTGAGCCGAGGTTACCCTTTGCTCGGCAACCCTTCGAGATCTCCTTCGGCGACAGCGAGATCAACCCAATCATCAACGCGGGGCCCTCTTCGAGCAGCAGATTGCCCTCTGGCATCGTTGGCCGTCGCAGCCAACAGCAAGGCGAACCTTTTCTTCTTCCGCGCCCTTCTTCGACCTGCCCGCAGCTCGTCTTCCTCGCGCCTTCCGCGAGAAACGAAAGTTTCGAGCACTTTGTCGAACCTTTTTTTTTTCTTGTTCATCGCGAGACCCCGCGATGCCGTCCGACCAACATCGGAACGTTTCATTCGCACCGGGAGTTTTCAACCTCGATGGCTGTCTTCGACCCGTTTCGGCACTGACACAGCTCGGCGGACGGTTTCCTTCCCCATCAAGTAACAATTCGAATTAGCTGACGTTTTATACACAAACGTATCCGAAGGCAAGCTGCAACTTCACTCGTTAGTCGTCGCCAAGCACTGTCCGACTCCTAGGTTCGCACTCCGTATGCCGCATCGATTATTGCAAACAGTGAAAAAAATGAAAATTCTTTATACTTATTTTATATCAAAAAATACTGCCTTTCATTACCCGATTTTTAAGGGAACTTGCCTGTCGTGTAAGAAGAATGCTCGTCCATATACATCACGCATTTACATAATTGCGTTTGACACGTACAAGAACAACATTGTAACGAAGCAAACATTTTCATCAATTTCGGCAATTATATAATTTTTAAAAACCACGTATGACCACTTCAGGTCAGACTAACGTAATTATAATTTGCATAACGATGGATCAAGACGTTTCTTTTATTAAAAATATATATGTACATTTGTGTATCGACGCTCGAAAATTCAAAGGATGACGTAAAATTTGACTCATTTCAGCGGAGTTAGCAGTGGTCGACATTCAAAAAATGTCCATTATTTACCGTAATTCGGTCCTGTCCGAATCAGGACCGAAGGAAATCGAATTTGCGAACGGATTAACGGCAGGAATTTAAATTCGTGAAGCGACGGCTCACGGTGTAAATGCCGCACGAACAAGATGCCGATTCGCATTCTAATTCTCGCCTAGGTTTTGGGATCCCACTCTCGATTTATGCGCGCAGAACTGCAGCTTCTGCTGTCTCTGCCGCCAGCCAGAGCTGCGGCACTTGCCTCGAGACGGTAAGCCCTCGACCTGAGGATGGGTTTGTCCGACGCACTGCAAAGGAAGGTGTCTCGGTTCGTTGCGGGGCGACTTTACTGCATTTCCAAAGCTTTCGAAGTCGATCTTCTTTTTCTTTTACTCCATTTTCATACGGCCCGGCCTCGGAACACCGAGAGGAGGGCCGAAAATTTGCTGCGGTTTGCCACTTTGCGGCCGACGGCTCCGGTCGGGTCATTCACGGGCATTTTTCCACGTCGGAGTTACCGGAGGGAAAGGTCCCAAATTCCGGCTTAAAATGTTGCGCTATCGAAGATATTAATCACTGTTGTTTGAGAAAAAGTTATTTTACAAACAATGATATAATGCAGAGGTTGTGTCAGAGATTCGGGAACATCATTCATTAACCTTTACTCCCAGCAATATTTGTTTTTAAAAACATGTCGCCGCGATTTACTATATAATTAATTTTTGCTTTCGGTACATGATTTTTTAAATTTATTTTTATCTTGCTGAAATATCGCACGATTGTGTTTAGGCTTCCGATTTTTTTTTTTTTTGTTTTCGGATTCCGATGGCGGACGATTAATAAGCAAATAAATGATCGAAATGACGTCATAACCGCGATTAATGCATAATAAATGCGGGGAACCAAAACGCCGCCTCCGAAAGTCGGCGGAATCGCTGATCGGGGATGAGGCGACACCTACTTCCGCTGGTACGAAACAATGAGTTTCCGTGTAGAGAACGGCAACCGTGGAATCCTACCGGAACTAATCGAATTTGCAAAATTCCATTTTATAGGTCACAAGCGAAGGAAGGAGCAGGAGTTCTTTAAAATTTCCATATTCTGCCTCTTTCGCAAGCACAAACGGGGTTCGTGTTGCATTAAAATAACACTCCACCAGCTTTTTAGCCTTTGCAGACGTGCCTCCGCATCCGACGAGCTCCGATTCCGCACTTATGCCAGGGCCTTATCCTTCGACCTCACGGGGCAAAATAAACAGTTCGCTCGAATTTCGCAGTTCAAGAAAAAGAAGGGCTCGTCAGACGCCGGATTCGATTTTCTTGCGAGTTAATTCCTTAAAACGTGCGCGGTTCGCAAATAAAGAAACGCGAACGGGGCCTTTTTTAAGGCGGGAGAGGCTTCGTCGCGGAGCGTCGCCGGGGATGAAAAGAGCGGAAGGAAGCGCTTAAAGTTAAGACCTTGACCTTGACAAATCGGACGCCGCCGCCATTAGCCCAATTGAGTCGCGTCCCGAATCGCCACCAATTACCTCATAACGCACCGCTTCGGCCGTACGACGCTTCCGGGTGCGCCAAATGCGCGGACGGGCTCGATTTCGAGGGATTAAGCGCACGCACCCACGCAAACGTCCGCGCGCGGCCCGTCGGAGTCCCAAGTGCCCCGGGCGCGCCGGAGCTTCGGCTTCCGGCACGGGGAAAGGGCATCGGGTCGTCGGAAAAGGACGGAGCGACGGAAATTTTTCCCTTCCGACGCTCCGCCGACGGGGGAAAACGTCGCTTTCGACCCCGACACCCATCCACGTTGGAATTCCATAAGCCTCGACGAACGCCGCCGAGAGTTCTCCAAACGATCGACCGTCACGTGTGCTTATTGTCGCAGAAGCAGCGCCGCGCGTGTTCTTTTCTTTTTTTCCTTTGGCGGATCCCATCCGGTCGCCGAGGGGCAACGCACCTTGCATTGTGCGTTGCAAAATGAAAAAGGACTCGCTTCAGATAAATAATGCTAAATTTGTGAGAAACCCGCGCTCGTCACACTGATTTAATTCGATTTTCCATAAATCCACTTGACTGGATTTCGCCTTTCCCAAAGCCGTAAAAGAACGCGGAGCCCGAAAGGGAGGAAACTTCCCCCTTTTTCCTTTGCTGTCGCCTTTCGATTTAATAAAATTCGCATATCGCGTTACATTTGCCGCATGCGAACGCAGATCGGCGGTGAAATCCCTGACGTCGCGCCGCGGATTGCAAATTTTAATATGGAAAAATTCTGATTTTCTGTCGCGGCGTTCGGAAATGAAAAAAAAAAAAAAAAAGAGAAATATCCCGCTCGATGGTATTTTTAATATGCATCTTTCCTTTTCGTAAGGTTTTATCCTCTTGCAGGAGAAGCCGCGCGGGTTCTTCCGTTCCTGTCGCCGCACCAAGGGGTGCGACGCAGCGGGGAAATGGAATCGGCCTCACATGTTACCGTATTTGGACGTGAAAGTCGTGAGAAAGCCCAGGGCGAACGGTCTCGGGGGCAGGACGGGACCCAGCGCTTCCAGCAGCATTGGGTTTCTCTCGACGCTGGTCTTGTAGTCGTCGTAGGACAGTTTGCCGTCTCTGTCGACGTCCATTTTCTTGAGAATCACGTCGACGAAATCCTGGAAAGAAAGGCAAATGCTATCCGCTGCGGTGCACGTTGCATGATGTGGACTTTTTCGTCTTTTCCTTCTCCTTTTCCTATCTTAAGTCCTGAGAACTCAACCGGTGCCAACCTCTCTTCGCGTTTAACCTGGATAATATTTGCCTTCTCCGTTCTTCGTTCGGCATCCCTCCAAGCACGGATTTGAAGGGTTCGTTTTTCTTTCAGGAAACTCTTTCGAGCCTAACCGCAAAAATAACATCCTCGAATGCTTAGTGCTGTTTGCAACCGCGAAGAAGCGCAAGATCGGAAACTTCCAACAGTCTCAGCATTTGAAAATGATCCCTGTAACCGAATTAAAGCTGCATCCGAATGCGCTTACCCTCACAACTTCGTCGGAATCCTCTCCCGCAGAGGTCTTTATTATGGACTTTCTCATGTACTGAAACATCAATTCCCTGGTGACGTAACCCAAATTGAACATGTCGTACACCTGAAAAAGCGAGGAAAAAAAAAAAAATTATTTTCTCCCGAGGCTGCCTCACAGGGCGAATACGAACGTGATTTATATTTTTCAACCTTCCAGCAGAAATCGATTTTTTCCTGCATGGATCCCCTCAGCAGAATCGACAGGGAAGTCGCCCAGTTCTCTAGGCTGACGTGCATGGCTCGACGCTGGTCGAACCTGTAGTAAATTTTGTCGTAGTGCTCGTCGCCTGCGAAAGGAGACGCGAAATAAGAACAAGCGAGCCAATTTCATCTTTTTGCAAGTGCCGAAAGTTCGCGATCGGCACAAAACCTGAACCTGAGGCGGTGCGATGCTCCCGATGCTGTTCTGCACGTTTTGGCTTTCGGGAACATTTTTTTTTTGTTCTTTCGTACCTGTAACGTCGAAGAGTATGTGGGCGATTTCTTTGAATCTCCTGTAGGTTATCGGTCCTATCTGCCTTGTGAGCTTGTAATGTATAATAAGCATGTTCTGCAGTTCCTCGAGACTGAAGTGAGTCTTCGATTTGAGCCGACTTATTAACTTCAGGTGGCGATTAAGAAATCTGATGGTCTCCAAACTTCCTATGGTTTCGTCGTAATGTGAAATCGGCATTTTGAATTAATTTTTTTCTTGAGCTTGAAAAGAAATAAATAAATAAATAAATAAACAAAGTTCTATGATAATTTTTTAATTGTAGACGATGAAAATTTGCATAACTTAAAATTTATATTTGTTTACTCGTGCAGAAGAAAACGGCTTCAATTGTAGTCGAACAATACAAAATCATCATTACAATTGCTTTTGTCTGTATATGGTGATAAAAAAAAATTTGCTTATTATCACATTGGTTCGTTCTCTTTTACAGCCACAAATATTATGAATGAAGTATAAGCCTCCAAATATAATATAGATGTATTAGGTTAGGTCCTGCTCCGAATGCAACAAAAATGATTTGATTTACTTCAATAAAATTTTATAGTTTTACTTATGCAAAAACACATTTATTTTATCCCTTTATTTTTTTAAAATCCGTAGCAGCGATCGAAATGCGCCAGTGAAGATTTATGACGGCTTTCTTTTGGCCGTGGAAATATTAATATTCTTCATGAAGATATTCGTTCTTTATGTACAAGGAGTTTATAAGCTGTTTGTACCGCCCGAGGAAAAGTCAGTAGCCGGCGATCTCGTTTTGGTAAGTATAACGATAAAAGTGCCTGAAAAGGAAAATCATTACAGAACACGCGGGAGGAAAAATTTTATAAAATCTGAAAAACAGCGCAAAAAAGATGCCGGCTCGATAATGCGATACAAATTAATTTTCGATAGAGCATTCAATAACGAAATTACATTAAAATCGAAGCTATTACAGCCGGTTTATCCCATTTAACAAATATTTTAAGCCAAAGCGGTCGCGAACATTTCTTCCGACGCCGGGAACCATACCGTGATCGGGTACAGATTAAAAAAGATTCGCATGAGCCAACCACGAGAAAAACATCGTCTGCCTGGTAGAACAAGGAAAAAGCAAACGGAAGTTCACCAGGTGAAAATACGCAAACGGATGCGAGATTTTGCCGAAGAAACAAGCAAAAAGAATTGCTTTGACAGTCATCCCGAAGATGCCTCGTTAAGCGACGCCGACAAGATTGCGCTTGTTCCCTGTTTCAGATCACGGGCACGGGCCACGGAATCGGGAAGGAGCTCGCAAGGCAGTACGGGGAGCTGGGTGCCGAGGTGATCTGCGTCGACGTCAACGGGGAGACAAATCGGGAAACCGTGGAGGAGCTGAAAAAGTTGGGAATCAAAGCTCACAATTACATGTAAGAATGGTAAATCGGGGGCCCGTCAGAAAAGACGCAGATTCCGATGGTTTCGCCTCCCGTCTAAATGTCATCCCTGCCTTTACGTGTGATGCGCGTGTGTGTGTGCATTTGCCTTCTGCCTTGCAGTTGCGACGTCTCGTCGCGGGATAAAGTGCTCGAACTCGGCGAGAAAATCAAGGAGGAAGTCGGCGACGTGACGATCCTCATCAACAACGCCGGAGTCATGCCTTGCAAAAGCTTCCTGTCCCACAAATCCGAGGAAATAAGGAAGATGTTCGATATCAACCTCTTCGCCCACTTCTGGGTGAGTGCGAAGCCCTGTCGGCACCTACGCCCCGACGCCCCCTTGCGGTTTTGGTCACCTTCCTCGTGCAACCCCCGAGTGGGCCATAATTTTAGCATGTATTATTTTATTAACGGACGTTTAAAAAGAAATCAGATTCGAATTCCCCGGGGGTGCTGAGCTGCATCGTGTTCGAAACCGAATTCGCGGGCGCCGGGCGAAATGATTTCGAAACTTTTCGAACATAAAGCAAATTTCCGCGTTAACTCCATGTAAATGACTTTGTTTTGCTTTGGAGAATTTTAGGTATTTGTCACTTCGGATATTTTTTTACTTAAACTTGAAGTATAATTGTTACCGGAAGTGAAAAGGGCAAGTCATTTATTTTATTTTGCTTGAGCACAAACTATTCATTAAAAAAATTGCAATAATAATGACCATAAACGAACGTAATAAATTATAAATTTCGCATGTCATTTAAAATCAGATTCTCTTAATATTTTCTTACCACTTTTCCATAGCATGGCGATTAACTTTTTACTTTTCCGTCTTAATTTTTTCAATATTAGGCTGATTGTTAATTTGCCTGACGTACAACGGATGAGAAACGAATAAAATAATGATAATAATAATAATAATAATAATTATAATAACAATAATAACGTCCTGCTTAAAAAAAAAGGAAATGGAATTCAAACTTTTCCAAATGTTTTGTTTTCCTTTTTTCAGATGTTGGAAACTTTTTTGCCTGCAATGATTAAAAACAATAAAGGACACGTCGTCGGTATATCATCAGCGGCAGGTCTATTAGGGACTCCCAACATTGCTCCTTACTCTGCCAGCAAATTCGCGGTTAGAGGTAAATAAATGAAATGTATTATTTCAATTAAGGACTTACCGTTTCGAGCATGTTTAACTCCTCGTGCCGTGAATATGCCTCAGATGTTAACTTGGGCTAACCGAGGCTGAAACTTCATGCGGCGAGAAACATCAGTTTTCCGTCAGTTTGGACGGGGAAGGGGAGGGACGGCAAATTAGGGAAACGGGAATTCCCCGCGTTCACGAAAACAAGTCCACGTGGGGAACGGAAACAGCTGATTTCACTCATATCTCCACCACGTGGAATTACACACCCTTGCTCCCAACGCGTGTCCCCAAAAATGGGAAAGTTTTCCTCATGTTTACAAAACAAACCCACGTGTGAGGAAAACAGCTGATTTCCCCGAAAGGATTCCCTCGAGCACGTTGCCAAATTTTCCCAAACGCTTTTTTTTCACCACCTATGAAGAAATCGGATAGCGACTCCGAACACATAAACCGCATTGTAAGAGAACGTATGTCTAAATTTCGTTAGGCACTGATATACGTGTGCTACAAGTAATTTTTTTCTCCAGTATGTGGCCGTGCACAGGGCCGATACTTGAAGTTAGTTGCAGTCATGATTGACCATTTTAACAGTATTGATAAGACATTACGATTCTTTTTGGAATATATCACTTAGAAATGCAGAAAAAGAATGATTCAGATTTTAATATTTTACGAGAAGACCCTGAATGATAGCTTTCTTGAATCGATTTTCTAATCGAAATTATATGAACGTTGCTTACTTATAGGTTTGATGGAAGCATTGACGGAAGAATTTCGAAGAGATAAAAACAATAAAATACGTTTCACCGTGATATATCCTTTCATAGTGGACACCGGTCTTTGCAAAAATCCGAAAATAAGGTAATCATTTGTTTCAAATAAAAATTTTTCTTCAGAGCAGAAATTTGCGGCCACAAAACGAAAAAAAATATATTGAACGATATCTCGCAGTGTAAATCGTGTAATGTGATACACAAGATGTCGATATGACTGAATAAAGGTAAAGTGCTCTTATTTTTAATATTTATACAGTTTATCTCTCTCTCTTCTTTTTTTTTTTTTTTTTTTTAAAGTTTTTCTCTTCAAACACACGTTGTACAGCATTTCCAATTGAATAAAGGAAGATGTCGATTTAAGAGAAAAAAAGCAAACGAACAAAATTTTTTTCACTTAAGTTCGGAAAATGGGCAAAATGTCATTAACGTAAAAATGGCGATTCCCGTTTCAGGTTCCGTGATTACATGAAGATCCTTAGTCCTTCGGAAGCGGCTGCCTGCATAATTTCCGCCCAGAGGAAGGAATATGTCGAGGCCAGCATACCTCCTTACCTTTTCTTCACAAATGCCTATGCAAGAACAGTTCCCAGACCGTGTGCGGAATTGCTGATAGATTTTCTGGATTCCGGAGTGGAACCTCACAACTGAACGCCATTGCCGATCCGGACCTCGCACTGCAAGACCCGCAATCATGTAAAAATAGATTTAGTGATTCGGAATCGCGGAAATGAAACATCATTTTATAAGTAGCCCACAATTAACATGTGATATATACATATACACATGCATTTTTTTTCGGTAATGACACCCGAAAATTTTTTCTCCCCTCACATTAAGCCGGCAATATAGATTGCCATGAAAATGTTTTCTCCCCATCGTTAAAATAAATCATAATTGAATGCGAAGTACATCGAATAAGTATTGGCAATTATTGTAATTCATATTATTAAGTTGATACTAAAGTACCATAAGTGTTTTTTTACATATCTATATATATATATATATACATATTTATATTTAGACGTATATTTTGTAATAAAAATTTTTTAAATCAGTTTGACTGATGCTTTCATTCTTCTGATGTGACATAAATGTTACTGCGGGCATTAGTATTACAGTCAATTTCTTTCTTCATCATATCGAATAACTATCTTTTTTTTCATTTATAGTAAAATGTGACACAAGTTACCATTTAAAATAAGTTGTTGCTGTAAGAAAAAAATAAATTTATATAAATATAAAAATATAAACTAAATATAAATTATAGTAATTAAAATTTCATCTTCTGCATTTTTTTATCTTATGAAAATAGTTATATGTATCGAAATATGTAAACATTTCGAAATTTAAGCTGATTGCCTAAAGAAAAAACTAATGCACGACTTTTAAAATTCCTAATTTTATTAAATATAAATCAAAATTGGTGTAATACGTTAATTGTTTTGCAAGAATAAATTGATCAGTTGTTGTATTTAATAAATATATCGTTCGTTGATGTAGCCCGATGCAGATGGGAAATAAATATAATTTGTTTAATAATACCATAAAATATATAAGTTTATTATTTAGTTTCATACGTTCACGTCGAAAAATATGAAAAGTATTCTTATTGTAATGTAAGAAGTTTATAATTTATTTTATGTAAAATTTTTTATTATTAATTTTTTTTTAATGGTCAAATATAAAAAATAAATTTTTCTTTCTGTGTCAAACTAGAATGATATTTCCCACATGAATTTCTTTAGTAAAAATACGATGTTATTGTTGTGAATTCTTCGTTGCGCGAAGCTTCTGGTTTATTTGAGCGAAAAGAAAGATCGAACGACAGTTTATTATAAATGAATATACGGGAGAATATCAAACTCCGCCATACATTTTCATATCGTGTAAGTTTATTTCAAAGTATCAAACATTTCACTTAAAAGTTTCACGCGCTTTCAAATTCAGGTCAATAATTACAGCTTAAATACAGGCTGAGCACGTGGACATTTCCCGATCGCGAATTAATTAAACCTGAATCGATGCCTGAATCTCTCGTCGGGAGGATTTAGCGAAAAAGAACGATTCTCGGCTCCGTTAATGTCAGCAGAGTGAATCGGGTAAATTGCAGTGAAATCCGACAGAACAACGTGCATCAATGTGACACCATTACGTTTCTGCGCATTCTTTTTCCCGCACGCATACGCGCAATGCGAACGACGGACGAGCCCGTCTTGGCAACTTGTCCGCCACGAGGCTGTCGTGGCTTGCATAATTCGTGTCTCCAGCTCTGGGGCGCACGTAGCTGGAGTTGTTACCCTCCGGGATGCTGCGCTCCGCGTAAAAAAAAAAAAAAAAAAAAAAATGAAAAGAAAGTTGATGACATAACGAACAATAATTCGCTTCTGAGGTCCGCGGCGAAGGAGAAAGTAATTTCTTTTTCCTAGTTGGCTCGGAACGTTGAAGTGAATTGCCGGAAAGGAGAAAAAAGAAAATTAAAAGTTTTCAATGACTTTTGTATATTCCACAACTTCAAAGTAAGTAGAAAAGAATGCAATGATTTACATCAAACTGCCATCATCGGACGTAACACATTAATATCTAACCGCGAACGCAACCTGTGGAACGCCCCGTCCTCCGTTCAAGTCTCGACGCCTTAATCTAACGCCGACATCGGAGATTTTTACTTCGTTATCTTGCCATCCCCTTAATTTTTATTTATGTGCATCGTAAGAAAACCCTGCGAACGACTATGAAAGATTGCAGGTCCTTTAACGCAACGTGAACTTTAAAAATGTAACTTATTTAAAATAATATATCATAACATGCACTCATTAAAGTCATTAATTTTTAAGGTTACGCGGGTTATGCATTGAAAAATGGATGCGGAATAACCAAATCTAGCTTCGGATCGTCAAAGTTTAAGTTAATTATTTGTTTGATGTTAAATAATACATTTCTTAAGTTTCTGCGTCGCGCCACATTCCCGTGCGCATTTCAATCCGCATGATTCCTTCGAATTGTTTTTACGTTGCTTCCATTTATGTTTCTTTAGAACTCCGAACGGGAGTTCGACAGAAATCGAATGATTACCGGGATGACGGGGCATCACATCCGCTGGGAAAATTGACGGGCAGCCAACCCAAAGTGGGAGGTCGGCGTAAGGCGACGCGCTTGGGAGGCCGGGGCCTCGGAGAAAAGGGCTAAGGATCATTCCCAGCAAATTGTTGCGACAATTTTTGCGAGGGCCGTATCCGAAGACCGAACTTGTCGCGCACCCCCCCGTCGGGGAAATCCGATAACCTCAGGATCCGAACCCTTTTCGGGGCATTCCGAATGGACCTCGCCTCGGGAGGGAGGAGACGCGAGGTTCGAAATGAGGAAGGTTTCGCCCCCGGAGACCGACCCTCGCGACCTGCGGCGGCACTCGCGGTCGATTCCGATCCCTCCTTCGACGGGTATCGAACACGGTTTTACTCCACAGCACAAAAATGCACTGGTGATAAGGCTGGTTCAGAGGTTGAACTGGGAGTCGGTTCAATGTTCATATTCTTACGCCCGAGATGCCGATGAAGACTGAAATAAAATTATCACTAAAAACTGAAAGATTTTGACTGTGACCCGCGAATATTGGTAGATCGTTCATGAATATGTAAGCTTTTTATTTTTCACGTATTTCGGCTGAAGTTATTCAAATATTAACTCGTTTTTTATTTTCATCGCACGAATTTAGGGTTGACGACGCCCGACCCACGTCCAAAATCTTTGAATGGATGCTCGTAACGCTGGAAATTATAGCTCTTCAGTTCAAACTGTTCGTTTTGTGCGTTCAGTCCTTAATGCAGTTCTTTATGCCACCGGAGGAGAAGTCGGTGGCCAACGAAAAAGTTCTGGTAAGTCGTTTAATGTGACTTTTTAAACGCAACTTGCACGACTGGTATAGATTTCGTTGTTAATTTTATCCATCTGATTGGAAGATCACCGGAACCGGCCACGGCATCGGGAAGGAACTGGCCAAGCAGTATGGCGAGCTTGGTGCCATCGTCATTTGCGTGGACATTAATCCCGAAACCAACAAAGAAACATTGCTGGAACTGAGAGAACTGGGTATCAAAGCCTATGCATTCGAGTAAGTATTACATGTTGATTCAGAAAAATCCGCATCCAACGGGATGTGAAACAGACATATTATATTACTTAACCTAACCTCGCGATCAATTTTGAAAGATACATCCAGCGAGAGTATTTTATCGTTTTTATATATGGATATATGTATATTGGGCAATGATCAATTTCGTATGTGAAATTTAATTCTTTTTATAAATTTTATTTCATTTATTTATTCTTTTATACGGAAAAAGTGGCAAAGATGTACAAGATAGCGATGATAGCGATGCCAGCGGTATCCAATAAAATTCTTTTCTGACCTAAATGTACAAAATTACCCTTTATCCAACGCAATATTGTATGTGATATATAAAGATTACTTCATCTTACTTTTCTTTGTGATTGCGTATGTATAGCTTCTCGATTTTTCTTATCCATCGTAAATCCCCTCGATGTACGTGATTGATGTGTTTCGTAAAACTTTACGTAATGTGAATTTTACACAAATCAAATTTGTATTGCTCAAAGATGACCATAAAAGAGACAATTATAACGTTAGCGTTAAATAATTTTATTCATTGTTGTTATTACACGTGTGATGTATGCACCGAAGGGATACGAATCGAAAAAGTTTCACGTCGCGAATGTGACCACACCGGGAATCGAATGTCCAACTTTCTGTGCAGAGCACTGCAAAGCCAGAATTTATTCTGGCCGAGGAATAAATAACTTTTACGTGCATGCAAATGATATAATAATGAATGCATATATATATATATATGAGCCCGCGTATTTATGACTGCGCAATACTATGATTGCACATGAAGAGTCATCGATTCAATTCGAACAGGAAAGTTTGAAAATATGAGATACCTATCAAATACGTGTAAGAAGAAAGTGAATTATTTGCCTTTCGACAGAGAAAAAGGCGCATTGGAGCATCAAAATTTGACGGAGCGTCAAAAGTTTTTCTTTGTTTTCCACATACAGCGAATTGTCGTTGAGTCAGGGGGTTACCACATTTAATGATTTGCACAGCAGCGGATCAGACTGTATTATTTGCTAATTAGTTTCCAGTTTATAAAACCATGCATCTTATAACGCAGAGGAAGAAGAGAAAAGTTTCCCGGTGCGCACATTTTCCACCATTTTCTCATCGACCCTCTCGCTTCTTTCTACAGCCCTCGAGCGGCTGGAAAGCTCACGCGACTTTCGGATTCTGCACCAGCAGCAGCAGCAGCCGCCGACACATTAAGAGATTCCGATAATTTAACATTATGAAAGAAGATCAATGAATTTGCAAGCGAATCCTTTAGCACACGAATAGAAGAAAGATGAAAAGAAAAAAACGATCGCCGTGATTTGGGAATGTGCATCAAACGTCGATTTTAACGCTCTCATATCTTTTAAGGTGCGACGTTTCCAATCGTGAAAAAGTCTTCGAACTTGCGAAAAAGGTAAAATCAGACGTTGGAGATGTCACCATACTGGTTAACAACGCCGGAATTATGCCCATAAAACGTTTGAAAGACCATACAACGTCCGATATAATCAAAATATTTGACATAAACGTGTTTGCGAACTTTTGGGTGAGTCCCAGTTTGATAAGATCGCAAATTGCGGAAAGCTTCGGCAACCGAACCTGAAACTGTTCACTTTTGCTTTCAGATGATCGAGGCCTTTCTGCCAAGCATGCTGGAGAAAAACTACGGCCATATAATTGGACTGTCGTCGATGGCTGGACTAATGGGGATCCCAAACATTGTGCCCTACTGCGCCAGCAAATTCGCAGTTCGAGGTAGTTCTCCTTCATTTCCTGCCGCCAAAATTAAACCTTTTTCTCTTGTCCCGGAGTTAGTTAGGTTAAGATCAGTTAGATACGACAAATACGCTGATTTTATATATAAAAATATAACGCGATCAATAGACAATAACAAGAAAAACTCTTTTCAAAAACAAAACGCGAAAACTAGAATGCATTTCGTTAATCCATACGTTTTCGCCTGTTAATAAAAAGTATGATCTCCTTTAATATATATATACATACATACTGAATTTTAGAGGTCGCATCTACATCTGAAATGGAAATCTTTACTCTGTGACCAAGACATTTACAATAATCTTGATCTGAAACTTATTACTAATACAGAGTGAATGAAAGTTATTCATTCGAGATGTCGATTAATCTATTATACAATCGGGAATAATTAATTTCGAATGAACAATTGTTTCATTCATGCATTTTTCAGTAAACTCCCTTGTTTTGAGTTCAAATACAACGCTCATGAGGTAATTAAAGCATTTGATTTACATGTTTTTACATCATTTTTTGAAAAAATTTTCGAACACGTCGCCTGCAGCTTAAAATTTTAATTTCACTCACTTTCTGATGAGAAAAAGAAAATATTTAGGCGACAGCTTCGTCAGGTCGCACTGCTCACGGGGCATCCAACCGCACCCAACCGTGCATGTATAACTGCTTTACAGTAAGATTATGGATCGGTGCCACTGAAAGATGAATTATTTAAGGTTTAATGGAGGCCGCCGCCGAGGAATATCGCCAGATGGGAAAGAATATCCACTTCACGACGGTGTATCCCTACATGACCGACACGGGCCTGTGCAAAAAGCCCAAACAAAAGTTAGTATCGTCTCACATTTGGCAAAGGTAATCTTTTACCACTTTTTCCGCAATCGTAAACCCATGCTTGCGTTTTTTTTTTCTTCCGTCTTGTAGATTCCCGAACGCCTTCCCGATACAAAAACCCCAGCAGATCGCAGCGAAAATTATACAGGCGCAAAGGACAGGAATGAGAGAGGTCGTCATACCCTACATAATGAAACCTCTCCATAACTACGGCAGGCTGTTTCCGGAGAAGGCCCAAATGAGTTTGATTGACTTTTTGGACAGCGGCGTTCTGGCCGACGAATGAACGAATTCTTTCGATTTTCTTCCCACTGCAAAATTAGGTTTTAATATTTTCGCCTTCGTAAATGTTCTGACGCAAGCTAATTCGAATGCACCCTCGAACGCTGTGACATCTGCTTGTGTATTTGCGACAGCATCTTATCAATTTCTGTAGGCTCGTAAACCGTTTTCGAAGCAATATAAGCCATGCATATTTAAATCAGAAGTGATATTTTAATAATTATGCGTCTGGTCCTTGCTCCGTGTCATGCGCGTTCCTGATATTACATTTCTAATTACGTATTGAAATTATGAATGTAAACCGAAAAGGTTTTTTTTCATTTTTAGTTGAATTTTTTTTTTTTTAAACCGTGTGAAGTGAAGAAATGGAGAATTGCACAGTTGCCCTCGTTGAAAATAGATCGAGACCGAGATCCCGATTCCAAACACCGAAAACGTTTGAAACGGGAAGAAAAAAAAAGGGAAAAAGCCGGAAGTTAATGTTGAGTCGCCAGGCCGAGAAACCGGATCTCGAAATTTTCGATTTTTAATATCGGTTTTCTCCGTTAGGTTCGCTGCTTTCCACTCGTTGCAGCCACTATCAAAGGCTAAGCCATAAATGGCCGCAAAGGTGGTTTCAAGGTTTTTTGATATTCAATATCATTGAATATCTCTCGGGGAAGCCGAAATTTTTAAAAAATGGAAAGAGTGAGCGATGAAGCCGTTCAAGCGACAAACGATGACGCAAGCGAATGCAAAAGGTGCGCCGTGCAGCTGGGTTATTGGCACGATCCATATATTAATTTGATAATAAAAAATACCGAAAGAAAAGCACCCGAAATCAATCGAGGTTACTATGTCCGGACAATGGGGGTTTGGACTTTAATTGAAAATTTTATCAAGGTACAGGTTTTGATTTAAAAATGTTTTATCGCATAAACCATATGCCGAGGTTAGTTTTAATCAAATGGCGCACCATCTAGCGAAGCTTAAAGTTTTGCGGTGTGAAAAATTAATTGGCTTTATCTTTTTTCATATTTTCTTTTTTAATTCGGACGTTATTTTTTTTATTCGCTGTTTGATAGGCTGCCGATGGGGAGTGTCAAATATTAAATCTAGGTGCAGGTTTCGATACCTTGTATTGGAGGTTAAAAGACGCCGGCCACAACATCACAAATTATTTGGAAGCCGACTTTCCGACAGTGACATCAAGAAAATGTTATTTCATTAAGAGAAATAAACAACTTTTGGATAAAATTCATGTTGAAGGTGATAGCATTCATTACAGAAATCAGGCTCAACTCTTCACTACTCCTGATGGATTGGCACATCCAAGTTATCCTTTTTGCTTTCTTTCCCTTTTGTAGATGGTGAAATTCGATTTAGTGCCACAGATTTACATGGGAGTCGTTTTCATATATTAGGAGTAGATTTGA
The DNA here is from genome assembly GCA_028565995.1 of Ricinus marginatus. Classification (NCBI taxonomy): domain Eukaryota; kingdom Metazoa; phylum Arthropoda; class Insecta; order Psocodea; family Ricinidae; genus Ricinus; species Ricinus marginatus. The sequence continues at coordinate 43,914 of JAOWBB010014594.1, forward strand.
GAAACATTAAGGAATTAGATGCCAAATTTAAAGACTCAGATGTCAGATATGATATTCCAACATTTATTTTGACAGAATGTGTTCTTGTTTATATGGAACTTCAATTTGGTGACAGATTATTAAAATTTATTTCGGAAAGATTTAAATCTGCAGTTTTTGTCAACTATGAGCAGGTAAGGTGAATTTAGCAGAGTAAATCTAGAGACAAGAAAGAATTAAGAGAAAAACTCACTCAGTGGCCATTCCATTTAAAATGATCTTCCCTGTTTATTATTTGACCAGGTTAATATAGGTGACAGATTCGGTGAGGTTATGTTAAAAAATTTAAGAGCCAGGGGATGTCCTTTGGCTGGAGCATCTGCTTGCCAATCTTTAAAAACTCAGGAGAACAGGTGAGATTACATTTGCATGTCTTTCAAATGCAGGAGTCTAAAAAAATTCAGAGTTAATGTTTTAACTAGTAGAATATATTTCAGTATCCATGCATGGTTTAAAGAGGATTTCATTAAACTTTCAGTTACAATGTTTTTGTACTTTGTCTTTCTTAGATTTACAAGCAATGGATGGGATTCTGTAAAAAGCTATGATATGCTGAATGTTTATCAGGCACTTCCAGTCCAAGACAGGCAAAGGATTGAGCAGTTGGAACTGCTCGATGAACAAGAAATCCTAATACAATTATTTCAACATTACTGTATGATAATAGCCTATAAAGGGAATAAACTATTAAGTGTTGACTTCACTTAATTATTCAAAAATGGTGGCAATCAATTTCATAATGAACTGAATAAAAAAAATTTGTAGTATTGTGTTTTGCAAGCAATCATACTGAAAAATGAGAAGATGAATATGGGAAAAAATTGTAAAATTAACCCATTTATGAGCCATATTTTTTAAATTTTAATTTGGAAAGAACAGTGTCTATTCCAACTTAAAAAAAACAAATGGGCTGATTGCCTTATTGTTTATTTTTCAGTTTTATGAACCATTCACACAGTAAAATCAGATAATACTTCATCATGTGGAATTCGCGTGCCATATTTTTCTTAAGACTGTCATTATGAAGATTTTGAGAAATTAAACAAAAAATCCAGTATTAAAATTCTGCAATGCTTTTGTTTCAGATATTAACTCTGTGTTTACTAAATTTCGCCCATGTAAATACATTTTTTAATAATTTGAATATAACTATATGCTCAGAATTATAAATTAATAATGAAGCTTAATTTTTAGAATGATGAAATCAAATTGTTGACTAAACAGAATAAGTCAAAAATTTGGAAAATAAAGAGAGATAACGAGTAACGATTTAAATTTTTGACAATTTTAGTTTATCACAAAAAAAAATATTTAATTTAACTTAAAATTTACAAAATATGGATGCCGTTTAATAATATAAAAAATTATGTGACCTATATTGGGTTTATTTATCTTAAATTAAGTATCGGGAGCTTTCAGTTAGTTTTAAAATTATACGTTCATTAAATAAACATTTGACTAAAATATTTTTTTTTAAATAAACAAATAGGAAATATCTTTGCCAAATAGACTACTTATACATGAAATGATCCGTGCATTAAGACATCTTAAAATACCTTATACAAAAGTATATCTTGTATACGTGTTTGTAGAGGATGACTGGTTTTTGCTACACTAATTTTTTACATTAATTCGACCAAAAATAAACGTGATTTTAAAAACAATGTTACCATTATTTAATTACAGAAGTTTATATAATTTGATTCGATCATTATACATGGCATATTCAAGCGTTTCGTACTTCTAATGATACTAATTACATTTTACTGTTAAACTTAATTGCGAATTAAGTGATTGCAAACTGATTTATAATATTAACGATTATTGTTTTTATTTAGGTTTTACTTCGGTAAAAAAAATTATTAAAATAAGAAACTTCATTAAAAAATTCATTCTATATGACTATAAATGTGCGTATTTGCATTTATAGTTTATACGATTTGGAAAAAATAATTTATTTCAGTTTTATAGCGGGGATAGAAATCTTTGGGGAAAAAATAACGCAGTTCGATTATTACATATATAAAACAATTCAAAATGTTTATTAAAAAAGTAATTAATACAATTTGTCATAATATTCGCAAAGACAAATTTTTTTGCAAAACAATTAGACTTGATAAAATATAAAAAAAGATAAAGTTTATGTAAAAAAACTTGTGATTCTTGTAATGTTAAAAGTGAGTAAATTATTGCACCATTTTCTTTTACTTGACGGGAAGGAAAATGTTTTAAATTTTTTTGTAAATAAAATATTTAATTAAATTGAGGCAGAATTTTCTTTAAACAGTTTATACTCATTACCATCTGCTGACCCAAAATTAATTCAAGATTTATTTAAAGGTATTTAAGATCAATCTTTCTGGATGCTTGCTGGTATAATTTCTCAAGAACTATAGACAAATTTTTTTCAGGCGAACTTTTTCTTTTGACAGATTCTTATTGGAAATATTTCTTGTAAATGGTGTAATAAAGTTTCGAAAATAAATTCCATTGAGATATGCAAACTGAAGTTTTTGCTGTCCGATTTCAAATGTTGCAACATTAAAAGCTATCACGTGTAAAATTTTTTTGTTGTACATGGGGCAAATAGTAATTTGCTTTTTAGCACATTTCTATATCATCTGTTTATTACATTATTACATTTTTTGAATATTTTCAAGAAGATTCTTGATTTTAAAATTTTTTCTAAAAACTATTTGTATTATATCATATTATAATATAAAGAATATTTTTTCTTAAGTTATTTCTCTATGTTATAATTTAACAAAAATATTTATCAAAAGCCAGCTGAAAGAAGTTTTCAATAATTTAAATTTTAATCAATCTAATAACCATAAAGTGTAGAGTATTTCAACAATATCACGCCAGTATAGAAAATTTTTTTTGTTCCATGTATTAGTTCGATTCAGTTTCACTCCGAGTCCTGTTGAATGTTAAATTTTCTAATCTAAACTGAAAGCAAAAAGATTTTTTTTTTTTTTTGCCTGGGCAAAGGTTAAAAAACTGCAGTTTGATTTCAAGCTTATTATTTTAGACTCTATCCAGAATAATTATGAAAGATTACCCACATGGAAAGAAATAAATTCTTTCGAATTCAGCCAGAAAATAAGTAGTTTCTATTTTAAAATAAAGAGTATCTCATGCTGTCTATTTGAATTAAACTTTTCCTCTTCAGTGTGGAAAGTTCAGTATTTTATCAGTAAATTAATCAAAAAAATTTTTTTTTATTTCTTCAGTTCAGAACTTTGATACTATACCAGAATGAAGTATAATATTGCAACGATGATCTTCATTTAGTTTTATTCTTAATAAAAAAAAAAATCAGACATAACGATGAGAAGAAATCCCCTTTAAAATTTACACAATACGTTATTTTAATGATAATGAAAATAAAATTTCAAAATTTTCTAAATTTTTGTTCATGCTTTCGTTCCACAGTTTTAACATGATAGCTTTTTCGTGAAAGATGATAATCTCAACAAATAAAGTGAACAAATTGTTCAAATAATTTGATTGGTAAACCTCGAAAAGTTAAGGCAAGTTTTTGTAATGGAGCAATTATTCGCATTCTTATCTTGAATGAAATAATTTTCTACTTTTATATTTTAAAATTAAATATGAATCTCAAATTTTGCTTAAAACAGTTAAACTAATTTACTTTATTTTTCAAAATTCCTCATATGCTCGTACGCGTGTACTTATCGAGGTAAGCGAAAAACAGCTGAAAAAAAACGTTTTTTTAACGGAAATTCAAAAGCAGAAATATCGGCAAGGAAGAGAGTGGAACGAACCAGGCGATTGCCTTCGTTTACAAACATTGGTATCACTGATCAACCTTCAAACGTAACACGAATTTGTATTATTTGACTTCGATGTCATAGTAACTTTATGTAAGTGATTAAGTATTAAATTGAGTCGGAAATTATTTGCAATTCAGTAACGTTCTTCATTAATCAATCAATATATTTTCAAAAGTTTTTCATTTTAAAATTCATAAATATCACGTATATCGTGATTTGTGCCTTATGTTTTGTTGACCTAGTGTAAATTTCTTCGAGATTTAAAGTTCAAAGTCTGTGATCGTGTCTTTTTTTATTTTATTTTTATTTATAATTATTGTTCTTTCGTAATATTCCGCCTTTTATCGTTATATTTTCGCGTTTGATCCAAAAGAGAAATGATGCGTCTGTGGAGGAAAGTTTTAGATCCTCGTAAGAACTTGGCAATCAAATGTATCAGGTAAAAAATCAGTAATTTTTAATTGTTTTCCGCATTAATTATTTGAAACTTCAACGTGATGCATGATTTTTATTGCAGACGAAAAACTAAACAATTAAAAGCAATAGAAGAGAAGAATTTCCTTGAGCTTGATAATTATTTTTAAATTATGCTTAATGTTATTGAGAAAAAAATTCAGTGCACAATTACTTTTTTTAGTTTGTTAAGCAACAAACTTAACAACTTTTATGCTACTTTTTTCTTTCCAGTGTTCTGATGTTTATTACATCAAAAAATTGTTGACTTTGATTTTAATTATTGTTATCCTAATTTTGATCCATATGAACATCTTGTATGAAATATTTAATCTTTTTTTGTTTAATTATGTACATCATAATTTATAGTTTTATTCAGTGGGATATTAATGATTATTATATTCAAGTAATCATAGAAATTGGTCTCAATAAACTTACTGTTATTATTTGTGGATCTGTTAAGTAAACTTGAAATCAAAAGTTTATTAATTATATGCTGTGAATGGTTAATATTATTTTATATATGTGACAGATTTTTTTCAAAATTAGCACAAGTAGCATATGATTGGACCTTGAGAAACAAGCATGTTTCAAAAATTTTAATGCATTAATAGGAAAAATATTTCTCAGAGTTATTACTATATTACAATTTAATAACTCTTTTACAGTATTTGCAAATTGTGAATTGACTGATTATTAACTTTTTATGGCTTTTGTTTTAAAACAGTATTTTGTTCCACTTTAATTAATTATAATGAACAAAGAACAAATTATATATATAATAAATGTATATAAGTTATATATATTATAAATTATGTTGAACAAAAAATATATAACCTGTAATATTTTGATTTACTGTTATGATTGGCAAATAGAAAAACTATTTGATTTGATATTCTAAGTGTAATAATTAATAATATTTCATTTCTATATAATTTAGAAAAATTGTTTTATTGCCAAAACTCCAAAACTATTTTTAAAGGCAATTCCAATGTTTTATTTCAGATAATATCATATTAAATTTCATGATACCATTAGTTTTATGTAGTTGTAAAATGAAATGTTTTGTGGTTCTGATAAGAAAATGAGCAAATCCAAATAATAAAGCACTTTTGTACCTTGTGATTTGAATTAATTGAAATTCACTCTTCAGGCACATTTTATATTATTTATACATATTATATTTATATATATAATATGTAACATAATGTATTATATTATATAAGCTAATATGTATTATATAACTACTATATATATATATATGAATAGTCATAAATATAAAGTAGAATCATTAATGTTTAAAAGGATTATTATCTAAACAGCTTTAAATATGATAGATTTAATTATCTGTGATTTACCTTTACACTATTATGTATATATATATATATATAAACAAAATCCCCATTTATTTTTAACTAAGAAAAGTGACAAAAAGCAGTACAAATTAAAGAAAATTGATTTGTTGTTAATATTTTGGTCATAAATAATTAGGAAATAACTGGTATTATGGGTGTAGCAAATTAAATAATATAGTGACCTAGGACAAATTCTATAAACCTTGAGAAATTTTTCAGTGTTGACAGCTAAAACTAACTTTTTATTATAATGATAGCAATCCATTTTAAACAACATTTTTCTAAATTTTTTAAAAATAACTTTTTAAAGTTAATCATTTCATAATTTTTATGGTTTTACCCATATATTTTAATCATTATTTATTTTTTTTGATCATTTAAAATGATTTTGTTAATTTTGAAAAGTTTTTAAACTAAAATGTAATTGCATGATTTTATTAATTACTTAACAGTGTAATTTAATTTTAAATTATTTTTAAAATCTCATGTTTTATTGAAAAAAAAATCTGTATTAGTTATCTTTTAAACTTTGAGATAAATATCATGTGTTGTTTTCATCATCAGAATTATCAAAATTGTTATTACAAACTTGTAATTAATTAAAAACATATTAAGTTAAGCTCTACAATCTTTTATCTTTGGTCTTACATTATTGAACATTAAATATCAAAAGCTATTTATAGACGTTTTGAATTTTCAAGTTTTCCTTTACTTGTGATACTATTAATATTAAATAAAAAAAAGTTAACACATCATTATTTCCTTTCCTTTTGAACTTTTGTCTCTTTTTAAATCAATACATCTGAGACAAAATTTTCTAACATAAACTTTTATTTTGCATTGTAGTTAAATCCCATATTTGATCTGCATTTTATTTTTATTATTACAATATTAGTAAATCTTTGGAATTTATTTGCTGCCTTTTAATATCAATAATATTATTGACAGTATCAATAAAAAATATTGGATAGAGCTCAAGACACAAGAATTTTTTAAATTTAATGTTAAAATAAAGTTACTTTAAGTTAAAGTTACTTATTTAACTTAAGTGTTGAGTCAAATGATATAGTAAAAATTGTCCTGCCAGCCTAGATTTAAAGAAATCACGGAGAAATTCGTTTTTTTTCTTAAATGAATATTACTTGTTTCCATTTTCCTTTTATCAAAGCAGTCGTTACTTGGACAGATAATTTAACTGAAAATTATTTACTTTTAGAAAGTTATCTGCTGTGGCGGAACCCAAAGCAGCACAAGCCGATACCAAAACATCTCAGTCATTTGTCATGAACTTATTCAGGGGCGAACTTCAAACCAGTCAACTGTTTCCGTTTCCAGAGCCGTTAAACGATGAGCAAAAGGAAACAATATCAATGTTGAAAGATCCGTTTGAAAAATTTTTCGAGGTATGAACTTAGTTATTTGCTTGCGAAAATAATCATACTATATTGTTAGAAGCACATTAGCCATGGAAAAATAATAATTTTGGTCGTTTTTAAAAAATTTTTTTAAATGTCGTCATTTGACTTCAGAATTATCATTTTCACTTTCCATCCAACTGGATCTCATTTGCATATTCTTATTCTTATAACATTTAATAATTTCAATTTTCTTTGCCTTCTCGCACTTACTCTATACTGATTATAATTTGGTGATTTTCTTTTGGGAAAAAAACGCCAAGCAGGATCCCTCCCTAGAAAATCTTCCAGGGATTCTTATTTATTACATTTTCCTCCAATAATGCGTTTACCATTCGGTTTGGATTGAATTAATTGCGCTATAAGGAAATTTCTCTGCATTAAAAATTTCTAATTTAAGAGACTAAGAACTCATTTTTATTTTGTGCCACGTTGAAATTAGTTCGATGGAAGATAAGGAATCAATCCTTAACAATATTTATGTCGCTTTTCTAGATCAGGGTTAATTCGAATGGTTCTGCATTTCATTTATTTCAGGAAGTGAATAATCCTGACAAAAATGATCTCGACGAGGCCATCGAAAAGCATACCTTGGACGGCCTCTGGAATATGGGCGCTTTCTCCATTCAGGTTCCAAATGAATTCGGCGGTTTGGGGCTCAACAATACACAGTATGCAAGGATGGTTGAAATAGTTGGAAAACACGATCTGGCAGTGGGAATTTGTTTGGGAGCACATCAGTCAATTGGTTTCAAGGTAGGCGAAAAAATGCCTAATTGCTGATCAATATC
>JAOWBB010014605.1:0-51747 GCA_028565995.1 Ricinus marginatus
GGGGGGAAAAATCAAATTTTTGAAAAATTTGCCTTATCCGGAGTGAAATATTTACGTGTGGAAAATCGAGAACAACGAGAATCCGGAAAAGTGCTCCGGCCTTTGAAAAAAAAAAACGTGTCGTCAAAATGGGGAAAACTCTCGTGGACCTTCGCAGCTTCCTCACGAACGGGAGTCGAAGAAAAAAGGAAAATCTGTCACTTCCGGCGATGGCCGTCCAGTTGGAAAGGCGTATTGAATATCGGAATTATCCAGGGCACCAGATAATGGGAAAAGAACAGGCCGTTTTAAGTGGTGAAATATGAGAAAGCATTAGAGAAAGTAAAGAAAGAGAATTTAAGGAGAAATTATATTTTTTTTTTCCTTCTCTCGCTTGAAACAGAGCGATAAAAAAAAAAAAAAATCATCTGGTCGACTTTTTGCCGGATAATTTCTCTGCTTCAGCTTTTATAACGGGAAATTTTATCTTTTTCTCCATGGAACATGTACCGCTGACATGATTCGCCAAAAGAGAGCGATCCAACGCATAACGATGGAGAGGAAAAAGATGCTGTTGGACGTAGAGGAAAAGTGGAAAATTAAATTTTGGAGTCAGACCTTTGTAAGACGCAGATAAATCTCTTTGTCTACTCAATGGTAGGAGGTGCACCCATTCTGGTTTCTGGATCCGGCTCATTACCAAGTGATCCGATAGCTTTGAGGGATTCATCCACACCCATTGAATCTTTGTGTACCGCCATGACTTCGGCAAATCCCATTGTGAAAATTTTCAAAGTGCAGGAATGAGATAAGTGTTCCAGGTTATGCAGCTGAATGACTAATTACGAGGCCCGGTCGGAAGGGCTGCGGGAACAGGCAGAAAAGCTCAATTTTAGTCTTTCTAATTGGGAATCCCATTGTGGAATTTCGGCAAAATTGAAATTTCACTCCCGGTTGCTCGCTTCGGAGCATTTCAGTCCTCCCGCCGACAGCGGAAAAAAGGATTCGGAGTGAGTCAGGAACGAAGATGGAGGCACCCGGTGGCGATCGGATTCGATGCGGGAAAATTTTTGGTTTCGAAATCGCCGGGGAGCGGGACTCATCCGGGTCCTCGATTGAAACATTCCGCCCTTGGCAGGAAACTGCAGCGGATGTACGGGAGACGAGCCCCGCAGGTTCGGCGTGCCTGCAAATAAAGAACCATTTTCGCCTCTTCGACTATCCCCGCCGTGCGCGAAGCCCTCGGGTGTGAAAACCCCGCGGTTTGCCTTGCTTCGGCCTCTCCGGAGCCGTGGAAGAAACGAAAATGTAGTCGGAAGGAAGTTTCGTTGGAATAGCGGAAATCATTTCGGGCCAAAAACCGGAACTGATTCACTTGAAAACAAAGAAATTCGGTTAACCAAAAGAGATGGAATTCAACCTTTTTCGGTCGCATCTACCATCTTTCAGCCTACAGTTAAAACAACAAACAATATTTATGTACCATATTCATCCATATTTTTAACAAAGACATATATAACCAATGCATTCATTAAAATATTGAAATTCAGCAATGCTTGTAATCATTTCAATTTCATATATATTAATATACATCTAAAATAAAAATATACCTTAAAACTTATCTGTTGATAACGACATTCTTCAAATTTTTTTAATGTGATATACGCATTTATACAAAAGTCCGTATATTAAATTTCATATATTTTCCGGGACCCTAAATATTCTTTTAGTATAAAATTTTTTAAGTAATATTTTTCATCTTATTTTATTTGTATATGTATAAATGAATTTATTCATTAATATCATGTATTTAGTATCATGTTTTCTAAGTAAATAATGATATACATGTTTATCAATAAAATATAATTGCATTTTATGTAATATATTGTTAGAGAGTTAAAAATTATGTCTATTAACAATAATGTTGCAGCAATTAATTGTAAAAATTTTGATTAAAATCTGAGGTTGTTGCTGCTGCACATAAATTTGAAAGTATTTTTGTTGCGAAATTATGTGGAAAATACTTTATATATTTAAAATTTATTTTCTCACTGTATATAATCTGCCCTTGTTCATATTATTTGTTTATTACCAGTCCATTCATACGACTTCATAATTTAATTTTTCTTTACGCGTAAAATCTGTTTATTTTTTTTTTTTTTTTTTGATCATTCATGATTAATGTTTATATATATATATGTATATTCTTATATTTTTCCGTTTTGGAATTTATCATTTCATTTTACGCGCCATCCGAGGACCCATTTCGGGTATCTCTTCATTCGCGTTTTCCCTTTCAGGCACTGCCAAACTTTAAAATGCATGTTATTCACGTAATCAGGTACATATGTAACAATTACATTGCGTATTCTCGTGCGTAAATTTCTCTAGCCCTTTGCGCCTCACTGAAAATATAAACTTGGCAACGTATATATTTATGATAAAAATACATTTGATCGTCAAAGTGTAGCAATATATTTGACATTTATGCATTCGATCTCGTTAACGTAATGTATCACTGATGACAAAGATATTTATATAAATAATTATTCGATTTTAATCGTTAACACGACTAAAATTATATCGTGCAGTCTGCGAGAATTAATTAGATAATTATTTTTGGAATAGGGAAATTAATGCGACTCACATTAGTTTGATTAATGATGGTTTTATTTCATAGTTAAATCGAAGCTTGGGTGATATGCGCTCGTACATTAAATAATGCAGTAAGATGGGCAAAGAATTAACTTTTTATGATTCGGTATATGGAGATATTTCGAATAAATTTCGGGTGGATATTTTATTTCTGTGAAAGAATTACATTTTAGGTGTGCGTGTAAATTTGACTTATTTTTATGGGAAATAACGATATGGATAACCGCTCATGTGTATAATATATTTGCATGAGGTGCACGCTAAGTTGTTCTGCAAGGAAAACTAACTCTGAGGGATTCGTTAAGCGGAAAATATGGCAAAGGCGAAGGGGATTTTGTCGAAATGCATAATTTAACTCCATAGAATTTTTCCCCGTTCATTAACGTTCCGTAAGAACGGCGAACATTTGACATATTCAAATGGATCTGGCGCCGTCCGCTTTTAACCCCCGAAAAATTCCCCGATCTCGAAACCGAGTTTTTCCCCGGCAATTTTTCCCGCGTCGAAGCGACACCGGGGCGAGGATTCGACCGGAAAGGTTCGACAACGACGCATAAACTCCTCGGCGAAAAACTCATTATCGAGATACCGAACCTTCGAACGCGATGAACGGCTCGGAAAAACCCAAAAGGGTTTTTACCCGTCTCGGAAATATCCTCTCTCGCTCTCACCGAGAGATTTTTCACTTTTACCGCGCTTTTCCCGCTGCCTTCCGCGCAAAACACTCTCCGAACGTCATCCGGCAACGGGCTAAGGAAACGGAAATGTTTAACTTGCCGATCCGCGCCTGAAAACCTCTTCCGCCGCTTTTCCCTTACGGCGCCCGCAAAATCAAAGCGCTTTAGATTTGCATTTTTTTTCCCCCTGAAGCCGGGGTACCCGCTAAAGGAGCGATCGAAAGAAGTGAACGCGGAAAATTTTACCCCCCCCCCCCCCGGGGAGGAGCAATAAATCAAAACGAATGCAATATAAGAATCCCGATCAAGATTTGCTCTTCCAAAATTGCCAGCCGAAGGAAGCCGGAGAAAAATTTGCTTTGCAAAGAGGGAAAATTTCGGAAAAGCTGCAAATTGCGAGGAAAAAGTCGCCGTCTGACTTAAAAAAAAAAAAAAAAAAGAAAAAAAAAATTTATTTTTTGAAATTAGAATTTATTCGGGGTGGAAATTGAGTTTGTAACGAAACCCCCAGTAGGAAAAGTGCTCAACACCGACAGAGGAAGATTATTTTTCAGGTTTGTCGGTCCGTATGACTTAGGGGCGACTTTTGATTGCCGAAAACGGGTTAAGGTTTTCGGTAAAACGTGTTTTCCGATGAGAACTGCAAGGAAAAGGCGATGAAGAGAAATATAAACGCATTCGAGTACGGCTAACGAAGTGGTACTCGAGTGGAAAACTGTTGCTGATTGGAAAAATTCCAAAAGTGCTGTTGCTGCCGCCTTTTCTTCCCTTTTTTTTTCTCTCTCGCTTGGATATGTCAGCGAAAGGATTCCCGACCCGTGGCCCCTGTTCGAAATCAATGAGCTGAAGGAGGAGAATTCGCGACGATTCCTTATTAATGCCATCCGTGCATTTGAGAAGAGCCGCGTTTCACTACTTTGTTTTCGACGCGTTTTTCCTGCGGCGGAAAACCGGGAGCCTTCTTAACTCGATTAAGAGCAGGGATGGGAAAAAAGCCATAACTCAGTGGGCAATTCCGCTTCCTAATGGATGCTGCACGGGTCGAAAAAGAATAATTTACCATTGTCGGATAAGAGTGTATCCGTGTTTTTTTTTTTTCTTTTTCGGGGGAAGGAGCGGAACGAGAAAGGATCATTTTCCGGAGCATTTTCACCGCGTCCTTGTCCCGGGGCACGACAAAAGAAAATATGGAAAATTCGTCCGGCATCCGGTAAAGCGTTCGCTTGAGTGTTGGCAAGACGCGGTGACCGATTTGACAGCTAATGGAAATCACGCTTAGGTTCGAAACTTCAAGCGTTTTTCTTTAACCGTTACGGTCGGAAACTGATAGAAATACCATTTGATAAAAGAAAACAAAAAAAAAAAAAAAAACGGTTTAACTTTTTTGACATTTTCTCTATTTGGGAGGTTCCTCCGTGGAAATTCTGCACACGATCTGGTCATGTGAACACAATTTTCGTAATAAGTCTTGCATGTGGGGCGAAAGGTCCGCCCAAATTTCACAGGCAGCAGCAACCCTTGACTAGATAATTATATGATATATTACGAAGAATAAAAATTTGGGTTTTTTACGACCGGAGAGTTTATTAATATGTGAAAAAAATCGTTTTGCAGAAATCGGGGGAAACCTTCCGGTGATTATGAAAATTCACAAAAACTTTCGGTTAACATGGCAGTAAGATGGTAAATGAAAATCGGTGCAGAGAAAATAAAAAGGCCCAAACAAAGGGAGATGTCTGTTTGATTTTTTTTTTTTTTTTTCTTTTCATGTAAGATCCGATTTGTGCATTATTCACGGCCTCAATGCAACGAATGAAATCCAATCTCATTCCCGACCGTAAATAGTTAATTGCGGAATGAAACTGCCAACCGAATTAGATAAAGAACACTGGGAGGATACATGCCATAAAGCACAAGGAGATCCTCGAGCCAAATGCAATTATGTGAACCTTTCACATTATCCGGATTTTCGAGGTTTAAGGACTGAACAATAAATACGTTGGAGAGGAAGTAAGCGAGGGAAGGGCAGGAAATGGTGAAGTCGATGTTGCACATCCATTTCGCACAGCAGAAGTGGAAGCAGATCGAGGGGCGAAGAAGGGAAAAAGGAAAAGGAAAAGTTCGCGTGACTTTACAAATAAATCGGTTTTTTTTTTCGGGGGGGGGGGGTATTTTCAGAGGGAAAAATCAAAAAGGAGAATCTCTGCCGGGACGAAAGTGCCCAAAAAGTGATCCGTTCACCTCTGACTCGCTGAGCTTCGATCATTTCCCGGGCGATCGGGAATCCGCGATGCGAGGACTGACAAATGTTTTTAGGTTAATTTACGCCGGCTTCATTGCATCCCATCCCCCGACAAAGGAATCTGTCGACCGTCACCCCGACGCGTTGAACCTTTTGCACCACCTCCGGGATCGTTTACGGCAGCAAACCTTTTCTTTCCCGAGTCAACTTTTCATCCGATGTTTTAGAATGCGGGCGTCGCCCGAAAAAAACAAAATCCGAAACCCGCGCAATATAATTTTAATAACGCTCACCTTCATTGGATCCCCGAATTTATGGAAAACTCAATTGTAGCCGCTCCCACATTATTAACACATGCAAATAACCTGATGTCTCATGTTATATTTTATCTTTCGATCTGTCTCCAATCATTTTTTTTTAGATTTTCCCCGCATCGTCTTACCGAAGTAAAAAGCCTTCCGATATTTGTCCTGCCGAAAGCTAATGCAAACCTTATAATTCGTATCGCGCGTTAGAAAAATTACATGTGACAGTTAAATATGAATATGAGGTTCGAAAACGGAGTTGCTTGAGAACAAACGAACGTTATATGAACAATATCGAAAAATTGTTAAATATTATAATAAATACATGTGCTTTAGCGTATGCAGCTTTAAATTTCGATAGATATCACATGTAAACAAGTGATTTTTGCGTTGTGTTAAATTATTTTAATCATTTTTTTGTGTCGTTAATTTAATTCTAATTATTAAGTAAAAATAATTCCGCAATTAAAGCGTTTGCCGAGTAAAATGTTACGGTCGGAAACCATGGTTTGCATATTTAAGTTCTTCGCAAGATCCTTTGCGCTTTATTTATCGCCTTATCCGACTCTTTTTCTTTTTCCTGCTGCGGATTTTTAATTAAATTTCATTCTCGGGAGCGGAAATTTTGGAATTTTTTCCCAACCGAAAATATCCTGTGCCCGGGGCGAAAATTCTCCACGAGGCTGAGGTTTCTCGCCCCAATTTAGTAATTGCTGATCCATGTGGTAAATGCGATAGTGCAATGCATAAATTTGGGTTTGCCATATTCTGGTATGTTAATTTCACAATATAATTTATCTGTCTTTTCGTCGCCTTTCCAAACTTCGTTTAATTATGGACTTTCCGGGGTAGCATATAATTTTTGCTTGCAGGGCACACGTGTGTACATTTTGGGGAAGACGCGTTGGGTGAGATTTTTCCGTTCCCAGCCACTCCGGGCAGTTTCGCGACCCAAAATCTCGAAGCTCTCGTCCATATGATATTATATTCTGAAGGATGTGTTCAACCTTTAGCGTGTATAACTTCTGGCCCGGTTTTAATGTAAACGTATAAATTTTCATAAGTTTTAATCATGAAGGATTAAAACTTAAACGAACGCGATTTATTACTTTAATAAAATGCGATTTTTCTTTTTTGGCGTTCTGTACTTTTTTTTTTTTTTTTTAAACATATTAAAGATAGTTTTATTAGCCCGTAGAATAAGTAGATGCAATTTCGTATGTTCCTCTTCCGTCTGTCTCCGCGTTGCAGGACAAAAGATCATTTTCTCTGCTGCATTCTAATCTCAAATGATTCCATTAGAGGACGGTGTCCTAACCTGGAAAACACGTGCCGTCAACGTTTAGCTGGAGTCCATTTCCCAACGAAAACCTGCAAGTGCTTCCAACGCCTGCATCGCCGTGCGTTTAATTGTTAATCGAAAGATTCCTCGAGGTATGGGAGGACAATTTCATAAATGTTATTCTAATGGGAAATGAAACAGAATTCGGAACTGAATCTTAAATCCGATTCCCCTTTCGTGATATTTTGCGAATTATCGGGCCATCGAAACTTCCGAACAAATGGCGCTCGGTTTGCCGATTTTTGGTTGTTCCGGTGCTGCACATTGAGAAAGATACGCCCGGAGGATGAATAAAGGTAACGCAAGGCTGTGGTTACAGGGATTGAAAGGGAAAGTGGCAGAAGATGAGACGGCATCGATGTAATAGATATAAAAAGCATCAATCTTTGCTTGAACAGAATTGATGTCGGAATAAATCACTCCCTGAAAGATGTTGCAAAATATACGAATTTCCCCTTGGTGGAAAATCAGACGACGAGAAGAAGGCAAAGCTCCGGAAAAAAAAAAAAAAACACGCTGCCACAGCAGAGAAAATTCTGGCCTTTTAAACCCGGCCTTCGGAGGAAGAGTGCCATCCTACAGCAAAGAAAGAAATGCCCTCAAGTTTATCTATCTTAAATGACAATCGCAAATGGCAGAAAATTTCAAATTTTACCTCTCTCTCTCTCTCTGTTTTAATTTTTGGATAAAGGGAAAATTGAAAATTCCAATACTTTCCATTGCGATGCAATAAACAAAAAAATCAGCTTAATGAAATTCTTTATAGTGAATAATTTTTATACCTTCAAGCACATTACAAAGCTCCTTTTACTTTTTGCATTTTTTTTTATATAAATTACAAATTCAATTATTTTAATATAATAAAATTCTTCTATTTACTAATTAACAACACTCTGACCGCATATTTATCATATCTTATTTAACAAGTGCTAAAAAAATTTTCAGAATCGCGAGTCTTCGCTTAGATTTTTCTTTATTTTTCACCCCCGGTCGATTTCTTTTTCTCGTATTACGACAATATTTATGCACTATTTTCATGCTTCAAGAGTTAAAAAGAAAGAATGCGAAAAGTAAATTTTACACACACTTTGTCAAGAGGGAAAATATCAAGTCAAAAATACATTCACTCGGATTATCTACGGGGAAATGTGAAAAGAGGAATTGTCTTTTGGGGCAATGCACAAGAATAATTCTCCGCGGGAAAAAAATTTAATCCATCGAAAAATTTTAATCCCAGGAGTCAAATTGAGGGTTTTACATATTGAAAGGTTTTTTATTTTTCCTTTTTTTAAATAATAAAATTAAAAAGAGAAAGAGTCAGCCCCGACCGCCGTTGCACAGCAAAGCACTTTTGTTTTGCGGGAAAGTGATTTTGGAAAACTTCAGGCGTTAATAAGGTATGATAAATATAAATTTTCCGAATTGCATTTCGATTTCACCCTCACATAAGCCCATACCATGTCGGGGAGGCTTCCAGATACCGTAAAACGACCGCCACTACCGTATAATAAAGGCAAAAGTTTTTTTTTTTTATCTTTCTGCAACGTCCCCGCGGCAGACTTTCTCATTTACATTCCCGCAGCACTATTTTCGGGGCACGGAAAAACCGCGGCAACCCCGTCCGAGGGGGCGGGGGAAGGGGTGGAGGATAGAGGGAGAGGAGAGGAAGAGAAAAAAAAAAAATAAAAAAGGTGAGTGTTCGAAGCGCGAGACGAAAGACTGCGTTTTTCCGGCGGAAAGGAAAATGGCGGAAAACGGAAGTTACCCTATCGAAAAAAAAAGGGGGTCGAAAAACGGAAAGGAGGAGAAAGGGAAAATGCAAACGGGAAATAGAAAAAAAAAAAAAGCGCGAAGAATTGGGTATGTGGAAAAAAAACTGAGCGCGGGGAAGAACGCGACCGCACGGGTTGAAAGAGAACGGCGACTGGAGTAAAAGCACTGGGAACGATAAGGGGCTTTCCCAACGAACGCCTGTGATAACGCGAACGCGCCCGGAGCGCGACTTCTCGACGCGTTCGAGACCAGTTTCGATAATTAATTTTGGTCTTTTTAATTAAGCCTGCGGCCACGGGCTATTTAGAGGGGAGGCAGTAGGGGGGAAATTTCTCTCTCTTTCGTAAAACTTGCGCCGTTCTCCTGCCACGGCAAAAAAAAAAAAGAAATTGAGCCCACCGGGAGGAAAAAATCAATTTCCACGGCGGAATCGAATATGCGGACCGCAGCTAGAAAACTATTAACGAAATTATCTTTAATAATCCAATTTCGAACGGGGATTCCGTCAGTAATCGGACATTAAAAGAAAAACAGCAAAACGCTGACGCATTAAAAAAAAAAAAAAAAAGAAAAACCTTAAACTGCACTTGCGGAATACCTGCATGGGTTGATCTTGTGCAATGTGTCAGTCCTTCCTTTTCCAATTTTAAAAAAAGAAAAAGCAATAAAACACATTATTATAATTATCATTTTGAGAACTGCTTTTACAGCAAATACCCTGCGCCAAATATATCAAATAATACCCAATATACCCAGCAAATACCCAAATATACCGAATGTATAGTACACCATATATTTTTTTTTTTCAACGCTTAAAACTGCCGTGCTTTTTCGCTCAAAACTAAAAAAAATTTCATAATACATTTTCTTACGCATAAACGTACGTACATGGACGCGATATTTGAAACATTTATTTTAAATGTTTTCAATTTTTATATAAGAAATGTTATCCCGAGATTTTGTTTTAATAAAATTCCTGATTTTTTTTTTTTTCCCCGTCATCTTCGAAAATAGTTACAACGTTTAATATCTGTGTTATGTATTTGAAATAGTATTATTAAGTTTACTGTATTTAAACGAGATGCAGTCCGAATTTTGCCAGCGTAAAAAATGTTTTTCATCATATATGTATGCAACCCTTTTGGGGCGATGTTATCTATCAGCTTCCGTTTTGTTTTTCTTTTAATATGTTTTTTTTATTTTTCGTCTCTCGCAATCCACCAATATTCAGATTCTGCGGGGCTTTTCCTTTCCAACCCTTCCCCCCCTCAGCCCTGAACGTTCTTTTCTGTCGCATTTGCTCCTGATGGTGGAACTTGTTCGATTTCGTCCAAGTCACCCGTCCTCTCCCGAACTTATTCCACGATTTAGATTTGTTTTCGCCCCGAACACTGACGTTTCCCTTGAAGTTTCTCCCTTTTATTTTTCATTTTATTTTTATTTATTTATTTGTTGTTGTCGTTATTATTATTTTTTTTTTCCTTCACGTTCCGTCACGTTGTGCCGGAACGGTGTTAAATTTTACATAGCCTCTTACGACGTCTCCGTCTTCAATTTCCCTTTCGGCGACGTTTTGGACTTTTTATTAAAATTTGAAAAAATAATTAAATTAGGTAGATTTTTCCAAAGACGTTCTCCTCCCCGGCCCTTCAGCCCCTTTCTTTTTTAATAACAGTGACTTGCCCCGGAAAAAAAAAAAAAATCCGTGGACTCATATTTTCACAAAAGCAGGACGAAATATGTATTTTAACAGAAACGTCCCCGCGTGGCGTATAAATCCGGAAAGAAAACCAACATCGATATATTCACAGTTAATGCGAAAAATAAGCCAAAAAAATAAAAATTCAAATCCCATCCTCAAAGCTTTATCAAGTTCCCGAGTGGGGAAAAAAAAAAAAATTATCTGTCCTACGACTGTAATAAAGGAAAATGAAAATCTTCATCTTCATTAGATAATTAAAAAGCATTTGAATAATTATTTTTCTACTTTTCATCATCAGTCTCAGAGTGGAGCTATGACAGATTGAACTAATTTATCTGACGGAATGAAGTTATAACTCTTGTGTTTAGCTGCGGCAACAATTTTATCCGCGTTCAGATAGTTATCCATTTGAAATGTGTGTTTTTGAATAGCGCACCCTCTGCTGTTCAGGGCGGATAGCTCTAACTCATCGGTTTCTTAACGCTTTTGCACCGCGGTTCTCAGCTCTTAAAATTTCACAAAAGTAAATTCCGCCTTTGCACCGGAACGGGAGAACAGCGCGTTCACTGTCATCCCCGATTTTACACTCCCGGACGAGAAAATAAATCCATTGCTGGGTTTAAGATTTTCATTTTGGTAAACATTCACATGGAAACACTGAGGATTCTAACTGATCGATGCACAATTTCGAGGGAGCATCCCCCTGTTCGAGATTTCCGGTTCCGGGACTCACGATTTGGAAGCGGTAAATTTGTGCCACGTTCCAGATCAAATCGGAGCCACCCTCTTCTTTTTGCCCCGTTCAAATTTCAGACGGAACACCCGAATTTAAACTCTGCATTCTCTTCGAGGATGAAAGGGAAGATTTTTTTTTCCCCCCTAAAAACAGTTTATTTGGGATGTTTTCCGCTCGGGGGATATAAATTCGTTTAAGTTATTCTCACTACACCCGAATCTGGACGTTTCAACTGCATTTTGCGTTTCGTTGACCGCAGCCTCGATTTTGGTCATGTCATGTCAGCGTATGTATTGCAAAACAGTCAAGTATGAAGGAATGTGGCTTGCCTGCTACGATGCTCGGAAATGATCGGTCAGCGACGCGGAAAATGTTGAAAAGAAAAGAAAACGGATCGAACGAAGGATGTTAAAAATATATATATATATATATATAAATCCTGTGTATCTTGTAACGGGGCAACATTGAAAACTCTTTACGTGGTACCTTATGGATTCCTCCTGATGGAAATCGCCAACAGAACTTAACATTAGAATCTCGCATTCTTCCCTTTTTCAGAAGCTTAATGAAATATACGGCGACCTTTTCGCCCATGCACGACCGCTACGTCCAGACTTTTTTAGCTTTTCCTTTGTCCGCGAATTTCCGGAATGTTTTTCCTTTGAGTGAAACCCCATGCGGAAAAAGGGATGGAGTGCTGTTTCCGCGTAAAATATGGAAATTAATACGGGTGAAGGTAAAATTCGGCAATTTCACATCAGCGAATTTCGCTTGCATTTAGTTGGAAATAATCGTCGCACCATTGTGTAAAGGAAGAATAATCGCGACTCTTTATTCGGATGTCGAAAAAGGAGCCATCAACCCCTCCAGAAGCAGACCGAAGTTGGGAATTTTCGCGGTTGGAATTTGGAGGAAATGGGTTTTTGCCCCGGGAAACTGTTTCTTGCCTTAGCCCGACGTTTATATTTTAAGAATTTGAAATTTTAATTTTACACGCGACGAATTGCGGAGGCTTTCTCGGCCAAAAGAAGACCGTTCGTGCACGTCCAAGCATGTCCACCAAATCGCAAAATGGGAACTTGAACAATCCGATTGGAAGTGATGTGAAACGTTTCAGTTTTTTAATGACAATATATATATATATATATATATATATTTTTTGCCCATTTCTTGTTGTAATGTATGAGAAGTACAGTCCACGTTATGACATCGATGATTTCGAATCTCTTGATTGACAAACGGCGACGTGAGAAAAAGGCCACGAATATGCCAATAAAACATCGCCGAGGGCTGAGAATTTATTCCGCACCCCTTTGCTTCGTTAACTTTGTTTTAGGTTAATTTTCGGACCTCGCGCAAAATTTCGGAATTTCGCCACTGCATCAAATTCGTAACGTAAACAAAATAACAAATATTCAGAATGTTAAACCGATCGAAAAAAACATGGACAAGGTAAAATCCTGACTGGAAAGAACCGAAAAACCCTTACGTGCTTCCCCCGGGATAATAAACAATGCTGCCTCCGGCTAAACCGGAAAATCAGGTAGTTAAAAAAAACTCCGAGGATCCCAGATTATTGCATTACCGTTAGAGACCACGAGAGAAGTTTTCCAAAGGTTCGATGCTCCTATGGAAAACACAAATTTTCCAATGGCGGTCTCCTTCCGGCTGGGAAAACTGAGACCGGGAATCTTTTTCGCGAGCCCCAAAACTGAAATTTTTGCAAGGGGGAGGGGGGTCGCCTCCCGTTTCCCTGCAGTCGGATCCCGCGAAATGAAAATCGGCAAGTGGAGATCTGCAAATGTCATTAAACAACGGGATTCGATCAAAATAACGCGCACGGACCGGTGATTAATTCCTAGGGCCTGGGAGAACGTCCCCACGTCGCACCGATTCCCTGCAGAATCCGAAAATATCGGAAAAAAAGAAAATGATATCAATAAAAATTTCGAAAATGGCGAAAAAAGGTTATCCGATTTCGATGCATTTAAAATGATTAATGAATTTCACGGCGCGAGAATTGCTGCAGAAGAAGGGCCCATTCCGAGGCTTTAATGGCGCACAATTATGAATTCGAGATTGCATCATGTGTAATTTAATTGCTCTAAGAGAGAAATTCTTTGATCGTCGAAAAATACGGGATTTCGATTAACTAAATTAACAATTAAAAAAATTACAGGTTTTAATCCGCTCTACATGAGTAATTTTCACATTGCGTCAAGCGTTAGAATCCTGGAACTGCAAAGCAATGCTCCGGCAATGCTTTCCTTTTTAATAACCGGACGCTGCCTTTTCGGTAATGACCAGGGAGAGAGCGGACCGCGAATCCCTGAATTTTCGTATTTTCGGAAAAACAACAAGGCCGATACATAATTTTTCCTTTTTTCACGTAAGAACGATTTCCGTCCGAGCAAGATTACAGTTCGGTCCCACTGGAGTTATTTCCGGTTGGGATAAGCGAAAAAATGGGATTGCAGCGAAGGAAAACTGCTTCGAAGAAAGAATCGCGGTTGACGTTCACGAAAATGAAATTTATGTTCGTGGCGCTAGAAACGGCTCTGCCGTTCCTTCCAAAAAAAAAAAAAAAGGAAAAACCCGAAACAACCTTTTCGTATTTCGGAGTTTTTCCACCTCCTTTCGGCATTTCATTCATTTTCATGTGACAATCCCGGAATGGAATCCCCGTTTCCGTTCGCTGAGGCGAACAATCTTTGATATCTCACGCGAAAGCCAATATCGATATTAGTACAGCGAAAGGAAAATGCAGAGCTAATTTTTTTAAAATTAACCGTATCCATCGTAATCCAGGAGAATGTCAAAAAATTAATTAATTAAGGACCTCACAAGCCTTTTTCCTTTTGCGATTTGAACGGGAAGATGCGAGAAAAGAGAAGCTGTTGTTTCGCCGGGTTTTAATTTCTGAATACCTGAACTCGCTCAGGTTTTTTTTTTTTTTTTCGAGAAAATTAAGGAATGAACAATGCAAAATAAAAAATTGTTTAAGTCTCGATGGTATGCTGGCTTTTGGTATGTGGACGTATAAAAATACATTAAAGTTTGCAACAATCGCATTTATGAAAAATACGAATAAATAAGGAATAACCGTAAGCAAGTTTAAAACCGCTGAAACATGCGCAACGGCCTTTTTTTTTTTTTCATACTTACACAGTATCAATATTTTTAATGTGTTATAAATACCATAATTTTCTTTCCATATCGTAAAAAGCAGCTACTTGTTGCTTATACCGCGGGGGGAAAAAATTACACCCATTTGAAATGATTGATTAAACATGTATTGCATGAGGTCCAAACAATAACGTTAAAGCTATACTGCTTATATTAATGCATAAAAAAAATATCACTCAAAATTAATAGAAGGCCACATACATGGATGGAAAATGCCATGAGCTTATGTAACGTAACAGTAATTCTCCATTCGTAACTTCGTGTAAAAGAAAAGATGGATTAAAATATTCTTGGAATAACAATATATAAAAATATCGAATTGGCGTGTGATTCGTATTTCATAATAATATATCTGTCCCTGACATCATATGCTATGGGAGGCAGAAGTGGAATAACCCATTGAAGAACATTCAAATGCAAATGGATGAAAAAATTGGATTGTGAAGAGCGAAATTAAATGGAGATATTAAAAATACCAAAAATGTCTCTAAAAATGTATATAGGTCAAGATTATTTTTCCTTATGACTCTAAACGAATTTATTTGAACCATGTAATCCGAATATCATGAATTTTCATACCTCCATTGTGTGCAGTATATATATATATATACACACATGAATAAATTAAATTTAGAAATTTTTCTTGAATGGTTATTCTGATTCTGCCTTTGTCGTTTAATGTTATTGTTATGTTATTATTATTATTTTTATTACATATTTAAATTTAAGTCTCGAAAAAGGAAAATGTGAAGCAGTATTAAAGCGCCGAAAAAAGCAAGAGTAATATATATATATATATAAACAGGCTTGTGCGCATATTTCCAAAAATCCTAGTCATTCTAGATTTGGGAAAAATTTGTTCAATATTTTTTATTATATAAAAAGCGAGATAAACCTTTTTATCTCGCTTTATATCCCACATTATTAGCTGACTAAATTGCCTTCCTAAAGGTCGACAATGTCATCACATTTATTTGTATCTGGAAACTGCACTACAACAGGGGGAAAAATCAATCGAAACAAACATCAGGAACATCCACCTCGAGTCAGTCTCCGCACAATACGTAAACGGGGCACACCCTTAGGCTGCAGGAAAGGCAAAAAACAACTTGGATGTCGATGTCTGTCACTATCTGCTGTTTTGAATACAGAAACTGGGCACGCATATCGCAGGGTAGGAATGCAGGACAAGCGGAGAAATGGAGCAGCCTTCGCCGGAAACAATGTCCACATCGGGAATAGCGGGACAGGAAATGGGACTGCCGTGAACCACTCTTTTTTTTTTTTTTTTTAAACATACGAACACTCTCCATCTCGTTTCAACCTTCCTGCTGCAGGCAATTAGATCCCATTCCCAATGGAAAAGGAAGGAAAGCATTTTTCTGCGTTTTTCATATCGGCCCCTAGTATTTGCTTTTCGAACGGGAAACGGTCTCAAACTAATAAAGAAAATTCTTTCCCCCCCCCCCCCGGTTTTAAACTCAGAAACTCCCGGAAAATTTTAAATTTAAACCACGGAGAAACTTGAACGCAATTTAGAAGAAGATGAAATTTTTCCACTATAAGAAAAGTCTTACGAATATATCGATTCCGTTCGCAAGCGACAATGAAATCTCCGGGCATTATATTTCGTTTCCGGAAGGAAAGCATTATTCTGCTAAGGATACAAGCTTGAATGTTCAAGTTGGGAGAATCCACAAGAGGAGACCGGCAATGCACGTAAAAAAAAAGAAAAAAAGGGTAAAAATGCATTGAGGAAAAAGAATTATGATGACCGAACGGTTCTTTTTTTTCGTCAGATAAGAAGCTTTGCAACATGAAAATGCTTCGTAATGCAGAGGACGGGGAGAACGCCTTCCATATGATACACCTACAAAACATAAATATTTTTTGACAAAACGTTCTATTAAGATTCTCCACAGCAAGGGAACTCATCAATTCCCGTCTTCCTATTTTAGGAGGGATGATCCATTTGATATCCCGCGAATAAAGGCCCCTAAGAAGATGAAAACGCACGGAAAAGGAATTCGAAACTCGAAATTTTCCCACGCGAAAACAACAATAGATCACTAAATTGTAAATATTTACACATTATGCGCTTTGTGTGCAGAAGTGAAGCCTCGGATCAGGGAAAAACAAAATTTTCTGATAAATAAGATTCCAAGCACCTTAACGGCGAGCGATTTTCCGTTATGATTTTTCCGACGTGAAAAATTGGCAAAATTTTTCCATTTTACGAATGAAGAGGATCCCCGAGGAAGTACATCCATTTTGGGGCAACCGAATTTTCTCCGGAGCGCAGTTCCTTTTTTCTTTTTTGGAAATTATCATTCGGGTATGTGACGAAAATCCGCTTTTTCCGCTCTTATTTCCGCCGAATGCGAAAAGTGAATGTCTCCCCGAATGGAGTAACCTCGTCCGGGATGTCCCAAGTCGTGGGTGGAAAGGCAGGGTAGTCGAGGGGGAAACGCGATCGCAGGGGATGACTCTGAAGCGTTCGGATCCGGAAAAGCTTTTCTTCTTTTTCTGCGACCTTTTTTTTTTTTTTTCCCCATCCTTCCGACAGCCGAAGCTGGATATGCAAATGAGATTGCTCGGCTCTCTGCAAGGCAAACGGACGTCGCAAATACGAATTATTCGACGCTGGCAACGAAAGGAGAGGCAAATTAACAAATTCTGATGGATTAACGAACTCCTGATTATGCAGTTTAAAACCTTTAGAAAATGGAACCTGGTTTAAACGGGATGGTACCAGTCATTTTGACCGGTCTACCCTGCTTTTACATTCACCTATGAAACGCGATCGGGAAAAAAAAAATATCTAAAACTTTCATAAGCGGAATATTTTTCAAATTTTCCATGGGCGAGTAAATACGAGAAAATGTTCGGTTGCTTTGCAGGCGAAAAATGTGCGCAAAAAACGGAATGAAACAAGCTTGAATTCGTCGATTTCGTCAACATTATATATATATATATATTGACCCTATTTTATTTTGCCTTAAGTTTCAGGCTTTATGTATTTATTTTTCTTTATTTTCTTCAGTTTGTATAGAAACAGAAATGAGGTCGGATCCGATCAAATCCTCATTGTCCACAAAACGAAGAAAGGATCCATTGATTGTTTATCGGGGGAACATATTTAGTTTCAGACTCCCTACTAGCACCGTACACCGAAGTTATTGATTCGCCGAGCATTTCAGACCTGCGCTTTTCCGCCTCCATCCGGTTTCCAGTTTTTCTGGAAAACGGAAAAATTCGCGGGCATGACATCTCCCGCGACCGTCCTGAATTTGTTCCTCGGCGCATGTGCCGTCGCCGACGCCGGAGTTTCCTCGTTGATCCCTGCTCGAAAAGAGGGCATTGCTCTGAAATTGTTCCAAGTCCGATTCCGATGACTTGCGGAGAGGAGCAACGCAAAACCGGATCAGCCCGTTCGATTTGGAACGCCGAGAAAACCGCTGCCTGGAAGCTCGTAAAACTAGCTCGGAGCGCTCCGGAAAATCGAAACGCACGTATTTCGTTTCACTTGGTCCGGGTCGTTAAGGACGAAAAGTACCGGCTTAAGTTGCGAGAAACAACAGGAAGCCCGAGCTTACGGGGAGGGTAACCCATCTGGAAAAACGGCAGAAAACATCGGGGGTTTTCCTCTGCCGGGCCAGACTTGTTTGATTAAAATTTTACCGCAGGAAGTCGTCCAGAAGATTAATAGTTCAGTCTTTTCCTTCATACCTTCGTCCTGATTTCAAATCCGAATTGGAAGGGAAATTTCTGTTGCAGCGAAAGCGAGAACGAACGTTCCCCAGAGTCCGGAAAGCTGTAACAACGCTCCTAAGGCATCGTTTTCCTTTGGACAGAGAAAGGAGTTTGGCCAAATGTTATTCACCGTTAGCGATCGCTTACCCAAAAGCCTTTGTGCTTATTAGCGGAGTCCTCAAGTTCAAGAACCCATTCTTTTTCTCTGTCTGCTGTCCGCCGTCCTGTTTGTAGTCATCCTCTCCTCCGCTTTCCTCGTCCACCTTCCGCCTGCTTTTGTTCCACCAATAGAATGCGAAGACGGCGGATCCTATTAGAAGGAGCAGTCCCAGGATCGAGAAGCAAACCGTCAGGATGATGTCCCGGTGCTCCATATTAATCTGCAAGCGAAAATTCCTGCGGTGATTAACGCCGGAATGATCAGCGAATAGCCATTCCTGTGGGGGATACTGTCCGCGGGCGCGAGCAAGTGCCCCGAGTCTTTTTCGTTTTTTTCAAAACTCCGCCCTGCGCGTGATCGGAGACGGCAGATTTCTGCACTGCAAAAGCTGTCTTATCTTCGTTTGATAACGTAAATTATCGGGGGGGAATTAACTGCTGACTAATGGAAAATTTCAATTCTGCGCTGCGAATCACATTCAGTTTGTAACCGAAATTTTATTATTTTGGCAATTAAAGGAAAATTGCACCAGCGAAGAATGACGAGCCTCAGGTATCGCATCTCGCACACAAAGCACTTCACAATCCATACATTAAATAAACCGTTGAGCTGATTTTCGCCAAAAACTTTTAATATTACTTGATGCTTCTCAAACTCAAGAGCAGCCACGCGATGAATTCCGCCGAGCATCGAACGGTGCTCGATAAGTATGTGCAATGCAATATATACAATATTCAATACTAACACATTTAAACAGAGCAGTAAGATAGCATTAATGAACTTGTTAGGACGGTCGAATGGTACTTTAGACGTGGAATTTTCATTGTCAAGCACCGAAAATCAAAGCTGATGTAATTGGATTGGCCAAAAAACGCGTTGGGAAGAGAAAAATTTCAAAAATTTCTTTTGGGGATTAAAAAAAGAAATATGCAGGTAAATGAAAAGGCGAATTATGTATGTGAAAAAAGAATATATTAGATATGGAACAGGTCCGGCGGCCTTTAATTCCGTAAGCGTTTCGTTTGCTGATGCAGTTAAAAATTTCGTAACCACATTCAAATTAGTTCCTACAGCATCTTGTAAAATTTGATTACCTGCAACTTCAGTTGCTAGTGTAAATCTGCTTTGATCGTTTATTAATTGAGCAGCTACAGCATTAGCCGAAGGGCTATCTCCACCTTTACCTGAATCGCCTTTTACAGAATCTTTAAAGGATTTTCATTAAATTATGTGCTGCATGTATATAATTGCACGTAAACTCATGCCTGGGGAGTGCCGAAAAGTGGCGGATGATCAGGAGCCCCGGGAGCCGGTGCTCGTTGATGCAACGCCGAATGGGGAAATGCACAGAGCGAGGTGATCAGCTCGCAGCCAAGTCGAAAAACAGAAATTTTCCGAGGGATTTGACATTTTCGTGTCCTTTTTGACTTTCCCTGCTTTTCACGCCGTCTCGTCAGCAAATCCGAAGGAGGCTCCTGCACGAAATTCTCACCCCTTCGCTGTTGTTTCGCACAGCTGAACGCAGAAAAAGATTTTTGAAAGGCAAAAATTAAACTTCGAACATTTTTCCTTTTTTTTTTCTTTTTTTTTTTAATACACGAAAATGTTCCTCCCGTTCTTTTTGCCTGATCATAAAGTCAGGAACGAAAATCGAGCTTTCAAAAGTCCATTAACTGACTTCCATTCCGATATTTTCACTAAATCGCATCGGTATGAAAAGCTCGCAATATCTTAATGGGAAAATTTTTCCGAGGATTTTTGAATAATTCAATACCATTATATAATTTTAAACGTCATAACATATTATACGCATTATATTAAAGCACGATATCTTTCGTTCGATCTGTGAAATGAACCGAAAATTAAATTTCATCATTATCATCAAAATAACGTACATAAAATAAATTTGCAAATTTTAACTAAAACAATTTAAATATAATATTTATAATGAATATTTGCAAGAGAAATTTTTTTTTTTTAATTCTCTAATTAAGTAAGCTTTTATTAATAACATCATCAGATCTTTCACATAATTTTATTATTTTTCACGCATATTGTTTTTTAATACATTTTATGTTACTGAAAATACCGAGAATGGATTTTACGATTAATTTATATTGCTTTAGGATGTTTAGATTAGGGACCGGGATAAAATCTGAAAGAATGAATTTATTTGTTTCCCTACAGTGTTTGTATTGCATTACAGTACATGGAATGTGACGCATATATGAAGATATGACATCATTTGATAAAACATATTTTGGGAAAAAATAATATTTTCCATCATGAAAATGAACACAATGACTAAGTGATAAAGGAGTCAACAATGAAAAGCTTTATAAGAAGATGCTGCAAAAAGCTCTGTCATTAAGGCATTTTCCTCTCTGGTTCCGAAACATGGGACTGCCAGGTAAATTTCTGCTTCTTCTCGTTGCCTGCATCGTCTTTAAGGTGAGTCTTCAATTTTTCTCCTCCTTTTTTTGTTTCCTCGGCTTTTGATGGACAATAAGAAACCTTTCGGGTTCGGCGAAGTAAGAAGCAAAAAGGCATTGGGTGATTAAGCCTCGGAAAAAATCTTTTTGGTTTTGCTGCTCTCCGTTAACAGACTTTGCCTCGAAAAGTGCATCGGGGATCGTATCGTACAGCGTCAGCACATAATACACAAGTTAACTTTTTCATTTAAATGCAACAAAAGAAAATAATTCCATCCGTTACTATTTTTATTACGTTACCCAACCGGCATCACGCACTTTTCAATCTGACAATTTCAAACCGGGGCATGAAAGTAGGAATTGATTTTTTAAATGGATGTTGTAAATATGTAATATCTTTTCTTTTTTTTCTTGGTTTAATAAGTACTTGGAAAATCGTTTTTCGTATATAAATCAAGTTTCTTTCAGTATGTCATTTAAGTTATATTTTAAAACGTTTTCATTTTACATTCAACGGAGTTGACATTATACATGCCTTTAAACAACCACAATTAATTTCATTCATCAATATTAAATCATCGGGTTTAAAATTATCAAATATTAAATCAATGTGAAAAAAGTACATTGTCAAAAAAAAAGACACTTAAAAATGCATTTAAGTAAATAATGTCGCATAATTTATTAAAATACTGCTTCAAAAAAACCAAAATATGTATAAATTAATGTAAATTGAATGTAAAAGAAGTTTTGTTTTTTTAATGCTCCACCAGGTTTGAAATCAAATTTTATTATTATTATTATTATTACTATTATATGTACATTTTGTGTGCATCGTATCTTCGTTTTCGTCTTATTACCACCTCTATAGAAATTTTCTTTGGTTTGGTTTCTTGTCAATAATACTTTTGATTTATTTTGAATTACTTATTAAAAACAAAAATTCCTTAACTTTATTCTGATTCGTTCTGCAATGTGATAATACACACTTTACGCGCTGTCGATTTTTCTAAGTTTTTCTCAGAGAAAATAATGGGTAACAGTCACAGTAATCGTCTCCCATACTCTTGTCTCATTGCAGGAAATCCAAGCATGGCCGAACATGCTATCGTTTAAAAATATTGACCGCGATCTCAACAAAGTTGTTAACGAGGCTGAGAAAGACGTGCAGAAAGACTTGGCGAATGTGAAGAAGAAGGTAAGCTTTTGTGGGTACGAAATTCACGCGGCAAAGAAGTCAGAGAAGGAGAGAGGCCCCATTCAAATTTTGTGAATTTCCAGATACTGAAGGATGGCACGAAAATAATAAAGAAGGCAAAGGGAAGTCCGGATGTGGCCGACTGCGTGATGTCAGTCCAGCAGGAGACGATGACAAATCTGGACGAACTTTCCCTGACTGCCATGACATGCCTCAGCGAGGTTAGGGAGGAAATCAAATCGTTCGACGAGGCCGGGAACGACATGAGAGCTCTGATGGCGATGAAATACGAACTCAAAAGAAAGGCAAAGGGCTGCAGGGACGAAGCCAAGACGGGCTTCAAGGCGGATCAAAACGAATTCAAACTTAGCAGCAAAGCTTGCCTGATGGAACCAACTTTTGTCCCTGCAGCGTAGAATCCGATATCAACTGGACGCAATTATCCTTTGCAGTCGTGCAAAATACTTCGTCTGAACCAGTACAACAGCTTTTTGGAAATTGCTTAAAAAAAAAAAAAAAAACCATAAATAATCTTACATTATCACTTCATCACACCAAATATTCGAAACACAGATTACATTACATTCTAATGACGTATAACAATATCCCAAAATTGCTGAATCCAAATTTTAATAAATCTTATGAATAGAAAATGTCAGTTGCTTTTATTATATAAATATATCCTTAATTTTCATCCTATTAAGAGCTAAGATTAATATTTATATATCGAATTTGCCATTCATCACATTACATTCCCATAATTTTCACGTACCCAAAGAACGCGCTCATAAAGTAAAGGGATGGAAAATGCTTCGTAATGCAATTAATACCAAAATTCCGTTTTTGACTTACATATAAATAGCTCCATTTAAAAGTTATACGCAAATAAAGTTATGGATTCAGGGCGAAAACCATTTTAACAATAAAATAATTATGTCGTTACGTGGAATGACAGAAAAACAGAAGTTTTCGATGCAGACAACGCAAAATTTCAAGTTATCCACAAATTACAGCGAACGGATGATGCCGTGGAATTATTTTCGGGTACAACATGCGAAATGCAAAAGAATGACAAAGATTAATTTTGCCGTATGGTTTTTCAAAGGTCTAAAGGAGAACATTTCTTCGCACAAACGAGAAAATAATGCAACAAATAAAATAAAATTTTTGAGAATTTTCATTTTTCAACGCGGACTACACCTCACGTCCATTCATTTGTCCCCCCCCAAAAAAAAAAAAAAAAAAGAATCATGCGATATTTCAACCGAAGTAAATTAAATATTAGCGATTTATGTTATATTTCTCTTGCGGGCTCGAAATAAGCTGAATACTTCTACGTTAGCGGTTATCTGTTGACGCTAAGATTATGAAAAACAAAAATTTTGCCTGTGAGACAGACATCAGAGAGCAAAGAAGTGATGTTTTGCCGATATTGACGCATTAAAAACACAACTGAAGCATGAGTGTAATAAAAATCACATGGGCTGAAGGAGGATAAAATGGCGTTAAGACGATAAAGCCTAGTGCAATTACAATGGAAAGATGAATTTTTTTTTTTTTAAAGCGAGTTAATTATTCAGCGAAATGCAGAAAGCCCCCGTTCTTCGCCGTCTAAAAAATGTCGAAATCCCGGGGGAACGGCATAAATCCCGAGGGATGGAGCCTCCTCTCCCCGGTGTTCGAAATTGAGTTAAATCCCGGCGGGTTTAAGTGGGAATCGATCGACCCGGCTCGGCACGGGAGCGAAGCCGGGAGAACAACCTTTCGGAATAAGTGGTGAAATATTAAAAAAAAAGGATTCACAAGGTACTGTTCGAAAGTTTTATCATTCGGAGGAAGTGAATCCTGCGCGATGAAAAGACAGCTTTTGATGTCGCGCATGTCGCGGCATATCAATCAAAATTAAAACTTTTGCACATTCTTACCGCAGCGTATAAAAGGGCAGTTTTCACACAGGAACCGCGGAAAAATGTACGGGAAAATTCTCTGCGTTGCATTCGCATCTCTGCTGATGTCTCAGGTACGGGGCTTGATTTCGGGTTTAGGGGTAGCCGGCGTGGATCATCGCAGAGCTCGCCGTGGTAATGTAAAAAAAATCAAAAACCCTTTTAAAGTTGCGTTCGGGATCATGTTTACAGGCGGAGGGGGACGATTCCAAGCAGAGCGGTCTCGAATTTCTGGAGTCCAGCGTGAGAGATGCCAGGCTCCACATGGGCAACGATCTGAGCAACGTTCGCGGCCTCAGAAATCTCGTCGAGTGCAATCTGCCGCTTCGACTGGGGGAAATTGCTCGCGAATCGGATTACCAAAACTACATAGTAAGTAGGAAAATTGTTGTGTGCGCGCCGCAGAAGGTCCGGAAAACTCGAATATTGATCTTTCCCTCAGGTCAACGTAACGGTTGAGGATTTAATAGGCGAGGGCATCATTGCCGGTAAAAACGAAACGTATTACAACTGCCTTATGGATCTCCAAAGGGTGTCCTCCAATAAAATGCAAGAGATATACCGTCAGTTCACGGACAACCTTCAGGAGCTGTACCGACCGGCTCTGGAAGGCATCAAACCTTTCGAGAGGAGGATAAAATTCTTGGTGGATTCCCTGGACGGTACGTATCAAACTCAAAAACTGACGATCCGACAGATTGCACATTCGACATTTCTCATCCTCTCTCCGCGTTTAGTCATGTCCGACGTGTATGAGAGAAGGATTATGGAATGCAACACGACGGCTTGCATAGAAGATATCAAAAATGAAATGGACTTGAGATTTCCATTCATCAAAAAGATCACCAACGACGAGCTGACCATACCTCATGACATATATGACATCTACGTGCAAAATGTGTACAAGAACCACGTCGCTGCTGAGCAGACTTTGAAGTTTTTGGCAACGGAAACCAAGAAGAATTTCATAGAGAAATGTTAAGATTTGCAAAAATATTCGATTTCGCTCTCTATCAAAGTGAATATAAATAATTAATATTATACTGAGTGTGTTTAAAATGTTATTCATTCCCTGTTTTTAAATTTTCTTTTCTCTGGCGTAAAAGGCTGTGGAAGTTGAAATTTATACATCTTTCGCGCTTTCTGCTCGGCACTTTAACCAAAAGGTTCAATCGCCTATAAAGGACAGTCCCGCAAAGCGTGCGACAGCGAAATTGAACGAAAAATAAATATTTATACAATTGTTTTGAAGCTGGAGTTTAAATTGTGAGTTCTAGAGCATAAAAGCAGCTATTGATTCACTGTCTGTCTGCAGTCGGTACGTGCGAGTCTCGTAACACGATCAGCAAAATTTTCGTCACTCTCTTAATGGTCGGCCCATGCTCCGGGGTAAGCTTTAAAAAACGGCTAAAGCAATTACACCGTTTTTCCCGCCGAGGCCGGTTAATCGCGATCGTAAACGGTTTCGCGATTTCGCCGTATCTTTTACAAAAGATTTTCCGATACACCGAGAACGCGGTAAGATCTCTAAGACGATGTATCCGAACCGCAAGAAAGGATCGAAAACGTAAACGGACGGCTTAGGGAAGGACCACGCGAATTTCAATGCCGAATTCGAGGGGGAAAGCTTTAGAGGAAAAAACCAAAATTTTCCGAAGAAGCAGGTAGGACATCGAATCACCGAAAGCATCTTAGCACACGGTTAGATTCACATTCCCTTTACAATTTCAGATCGCGGAAATAACGTAAAAGTTCGCGTTGCAAGAATTTGAATAGAAAGCCAGGGACGGCTTAAAATGCATCCGGAAAATCCAAAGGGAAATGGTTTTTCCTACCCGTCGAGAAAGTTCGGGAAGAAAGGTTTCCACTCGGCGGTGCACCTTCCGGATAAAAGATCGCCCAATTCGAGACGCTCCGGCGCAACCTCTGGCCACGCATGTGGACAGTTTTCAGATTTCTTCACGGAGCTTCGCAAAACGAACCCGTGAAGCGTGAAGCGGAAACGACAGACGAAGCGGAAATTCAAAAATTCGACTGCGCATTTCCAGATTGTCGAAATCAGGGGCTGCAAACTCCACGACGACCCCTTTGGGCTGCGCTCTTTGCGCAAAAGGAGCAGGACTGGAGAATAAGCAGATCTGCCGGGAAAAAAGACCTTCTAATTAAAATTAATTTACCCGTAGCACCGCGCAAGGAGTGCCAAACCTTTCCCGCAGCTTTACGAAGGCTTTCCCTCCACTGCTTAATTGTCTCACGGGGAATTCAGTCGCGAATTTTCCCGGCCACAGACATTTAATGTGATGCTCTTATTTATGCAGCTTACATGGAAAACGGACAGCAGCTGCAGATAATAAAAAATAAATTATTTCATAACTTAATTTTAAACGCCGGTTAAATAATGCTGACTTCAGAGCTTTTCGATACAGCAATGCGACTATAATTTACGTTAAAGATCGGTTGACGCACGCTGAAAAAGAGAAAAAATTCGGTTATAACGAACCCGTTAAAGCTCGCTATATAAGGTACCATTGTAAAATCCGTGGCGGGAGAGTTTATCGTGGTTTCCATCTCCTTTTAGCACCAACATTAATTCCCGTCATAATTTTTGCATCTACGTTTTCAATTTTAAAGGAAAACCTTAAAATATTCTTGGTCGAATAATAAGTTATGAATGTTATTGCAAGGGAAATACCAGTAAGAAGTTCTGAATGGTGTCGGGCAGTAAAAACCTTCCCCAAATGTCTGACTTCGTTTACTTTCAATGGCATTCAAATTAATAATTGGTTTTACTTTTATATCTGAACAGACTGTGAAGAAAATTTTCATTCCCTTTTCTATCATCGCAATTCTTTAGTTCCACTTAACTGTTTTATATATTTTTTTTTATCAATTATATTTAGTAGCTTTTATACTAACGTAACTTTATAATTCATACTGTAAAAATTTTTTTCTGATGTTTCATATTTCGAAATTATTTTTTCGGTGAATGAAAGAAAAAAAAATATAACTGACAAAATTTTACGGTTTATATTTTTCCACTGATTTCAAACAAATTTGATTATCATTTTTTTTATTGGTGGACGAAATTCGGATTCGTTATTTGAATATTTTTTGGAAGAAAAATTACAGAAATATAAGATGTTAAATTAATGCTGTTTCGGTGCAAATAGATTCTGTAACTTGTGACAAAATTGTAACAAATAAATGCAACAATTACACGATATTAGAAGAGAAAATTTATTATTCTAATTTTTAATCTGTAAAATGGAAAATTGCTGAATATGTCGGAATCAGATCTGACAATTTCAGGTTCGGTTAATCCGCAATCGCTCGAACCAGCAGAAACGTCAGCTCACCGAAGCCCGGCATTTGGTAAAACAACCGAGGGGGCTGCACCCGTTTCGGAGTTTTCCTCCCCGGCGTGGGTCATTTTCCGAGGTCTGCGAAAACCCGGCAAAAATTAATTTTCAAAGAAATGAAAAATTTTCCTCGCCACAAGGGGAAGAACCGCGTGGAAGGAAGCAAGCCCGAAAAAGAAAAACTCCATTTCCCGATGCGAAAGTTTTCCCGGAGAAATAAAAGCGGCATCAGCGACGGGAGAGGGAGGAACCGAGCTTTGCCGTGCTCTTCCATATTTCGATCCCATTGTTCGCGAACGTTCCCGAAAACCCACGTTCGCTCCCATGAATGAGTCTTCTGCTCCCCTCGCTACGGAGCTTTCCCCCGACATTTGTTTCCTGTCGGGGATCGGGTTTTTGAATCGAAAACTCCCAACTTCAATATCTGCGGTTTTACGTTCAGAGAAAAAGTTGTTTTATAAATCCCGCTTGTCATTTACACATCGATGTATATGCGGAAACGTTTTTCACACCCTGCTTGACTTCTGCGAGATCAAGATTTATATTTTTACTTAATGCGGTCATACATTAAAATTTAACTTTTTTGACAAATAATAAAAAAAAAAAAAATTTGTCGCTAATGAAGAGTGGGATGATTGCGCTGTGAGAAAAAAGAGCCACAGAGTTTCTTTTTACAATTGCACCCAGTCTGATATAAATTCATGTTGTGCTTATATTTGAATCACAATTGCGTCAAAACAAATATACAAGCAAATATTCATGAGACAAACGGAAAAAGCGTTAGAATAAAAATCTCATTCGTCTTAATATAACTATGACATTTGATGGTGCTCTTTTTCACAATTACTTTGCAGATTTTCGAAATGCCAGCGAAAACCTTTTTTTTACATTCATTCAAAAACTTTCCTTGATATATTTTATCAACGGTTTATATTTTAACTTCGCATTAACACTAAATCACGTAGATGATGCTTTCCGACAGAGAGCTTCAACATATGAACATTGGACAGTTCGTTTGACTATGTCGATGCAAACAACGTACATCGAAAATTGCGAATGAATAGCAAATCTTCCAGGGCAAATAACTATTACCGGGACATCAAAAAAAAAAAAAAAAAAGGAGAGTGAGGAATTTGATTTTTTCTTTTCCGTCAAAAATAATTTTTCGATTTACAACATTTACAACAACATCTCGTATACTCGCCTTTGGATCACAGATTAACGTTTAAAATGAGACAAGATCTCGGTTTCGATTAATGAGGAAAACTAAGGGCGAACAATTCGGTATGAGAGAAGGGAGATGCGTGTGATATGTGTCATAAATCGAAACAACACGAAAATTTCATCTTGGAAGAGGGAAAACGCATTTGAAAATGTCGAAATCCCGCAGAGAAATAAAGTTCCACCCTGTCTAACATTAAAAGGCTTTTCATTTTGTTTAAAGTATTAATTCAAGACAAATTTCCCTCTGTACGTTTTATTTTATTAATCCGTATCCCGGCCAGAAATACTTTTTCCTGCGGTCCCTGAAATATAAATCACAACATTCCCATATTTGTACAGATCCAAGTGCCGTTCGCTCTTAATCATAATAACGAAACAGAAGACATCTCTGAGGTGTTTTCAGAACTACATGAAAAATTTTGTTTAAGTTTCAGTACGCAGGCTCACGTTCTACACAACATTTTTGGATCATGGCAGCTTGATCTGGTAAATCGACATTAGGTCAACGTTTTCGGTGGGATATTAAAAAAAATATTTTGGGGACCAAAAAAGTGAGCATATATTTAAATATGCTGCCGATGCTCACTCAAAAAGGTAATTGCAGGTATCCGAAAATACTCCAGTTCAAATTTTCCGTTACAGTGGGTAGAGCTTTGATCATCTCCACGATTTTATAAATATCACGAACGGTAAATGTTAATAATATCCCGGATCCGTGTACGAATGCACGGTGCATTATTTTAAGATTTTCCGCGTGTATTAAATTATGAAGAAAATTCTTAATGAAACAAATATTTCTTGATGCAGAGATGTGTATTTTATTAGCTATAAATAAAGCGGAATTTTCCACCGGTTAAGGCAGGGATTTTCCGTGCATAGATATTTGGGAAATCCAAGTAAAAAAAGCACCCTCTTGGGTTTTGATGTCGTGTACGATTATATGGACTGCAAAACTTTGCGAGATCTTCGACACTCCAAATCCCCTGTCCGTCGTGTATCAAAAAAAATTTCATTTCCCTCAAGCTAAGATTCTCATATACGAATATAAAACATATGTACACGTATATATATATAAGAACATACGAACAGAAAGAGGCAAGGAGAGCAAAAATACGGTTTTAAAAAGGAAATTTGAAATGCTTCTTTCGCCTTTTGATATGGAAAATAAAATTTCCCCTGTCTTTCACGCGGAATAATCCTTATTTATAAAAAGTAAAAATTATCGGAACGGATTTGCTTACCGTCCGTGAAAACAAAGGTAGTGTTTCCCCGGGTTTTTTCCCCTGTCGGAATGAGGCAGCGAAAATCCCCGAAATTAAATGGGGCTACTCGAAACTGCGGAAGAATCGAGATTACCGGAAGAAGATGCCAAAAGCGAAAGGGAGAAAAAAAAAATCGCAGGAAAGAAAGGCAGACTTTGCCGCGGAAATGAAGCACTTGGAAAATGAAATGTCGTCCCAGGATTAACCCGACGACATTTACCGAACTTTTCCTGTCGGAAAAACAGCGAAAGCATGCGGAAAGCAAATGCATTTCCTTTCCCTTCCTCCCTCTTTCCCCCCCCCCCCGAAAAAAATATTGCCTTAAGACTAAACGAACTTTAGCCTCAAAGTGAGTCAATTTTTCCCGGGATATTCCAGAGCGTGATTCTTACATTATATATTTATCACCACAACCGCAATATGTATTGCAAAAACATGGAAAAATCTGATTTTTATAATTGAATCGTGACCAAGACCACGATTTCGGCACTTTCGAATCAGTTAAAATAAGAAAACCTTTTCGGAAAACATCTAAAGACTAAAATCTTAAATTGTCCAAAGGGAAATTTTAATATTAAAAAAATAAATCAGGGGTGGCCATCTTTTATTGCACCGGCTCGTCTTGGTTTTTATTTTTCCCTGTCAGCAACTAAATTGCGAACCTTTTCTGCTGCGGGATTTGAAACAAATCTTCCTTTTTCACAATGCCGACCGCCGCTGACTCCTTCCGCACTCCAAATGCCTTCGCCGTAGGGAGAACCCCCTTAACTTCCAATTAATATTCCGAATTTCGCTTTTATTTTTCCCTCAGCTTAAATCTCGCTTTGAGAAATGCGGATATTGGAACGGAGAAAAACGTAAGGCAACGAACCTTTTTTCCGGTACGCTTTTTCTGAAGCATTTACATTTAATGCTAAAGCGAGACAAGAGATTGAAAAACTTTAACGATCGGAAATGATCTATTAAGGAAGATTTTATAAGGACCTCTTGAAAAAAGAAGGATCGCGGCGGAGGACTTGAAGAGGTCAAGGGTCCTTCACTGTGGCTGCTCCATCGTCGAAGGCACGGCCTTTCAAATATGTGCAGAAGCCTTTTGGAATAGATGCACAATTATAATAAAACAGCAAGTGTGGCGGCCCATCGGGGGGGGGGGGCGAAGTGTTTCCCTGCCTGGAAATCGCGGTACACGTTGCTTGAGCCACCATTTGAAAAATCTAACTTTGGGTCACGTAACGAACTTCGTCTTAAACTTTCAGGAATATCGCTCCGGGCAATCAGAGAAGAAAGATCGAGAAACTCAAACACAATCTCGGGCTAATATTTGAAAATAAGGAACGGGAAAAACTTTAAAAATCAAATAAGCAGATTCGGTGAGGGGGCAACCGGAAAAAGGTATTATTGCCACCATTCTGGCTTTATCCAGGCGATACTCTGAGCATCCATTGATGCCCCCCCCCCCCCCGCGAACTTCTAAAGCCCCAAAGGGTGCTCGCTTGAGGACCGTTCGAAAAAATGTTTTCATCCGGGCAGCCACGGAAAATTTCAAAATTATCCCGAGGTGCACACACGAAAATTATCAAGTGGATTCACCCCTGTGAATCAAGGGTGTAATTTGTTTTTTTTCATTTAACTTCGGTTTTGCATTTCATGTTCTCCATTACGGCGGCTGAAATATCCCAAAATTCACCCTCAGTTTTTCCGTCAGAAAACCATAAATTTCGCCGGCCGAATTGTCACCGCACAGATCCGAAATCCCTTTGCCGCAATGATTTCGTCGTCAATCACGTTCAACAGATTTTCTTTTCTGAAAAATGAAAACCCGAACGGATTTCGCTGAGCGGGAAAAGGAGGCAATTTTCGTGATTCGGAAAATTTAGCGGGTTTTCAATATTCCGCGTGGCTTTTCGCAACGTACCGGCAAAAAGACATGGAAATATTTCAAAAATTTTTTACCGCAAAAAGGGAGTAAAAGCTCTTCGCCGGTGTCTCACGCAATGCAAGTGACACTTTAAAAATCGAAAATCCCCGAAAAAATCGCCTCGCGAAAGTGCTGGCCGCCCATTGCGAGGAACAGATTTGGGTTGGGTTACGTTAGCCGATCAAATTGCGCGACTGCTGTTGTTTCTGTGGATTAGGTTTTGTCACCTTATCCGCGAAATCAGTTTCCCCGGCGGATTTTCATTCCCGGCGATGAAAAAGCTCTAGCAAAGAAATCCCATTTTCATATTTTTCCCCCGTCACTCCTGGCCATTTCAGGCACCGTCATTGCGTCCCCTTCAAAATATTAAACTAATGTAATGACGGAGGCAAATAACAAAAAGAGGATTTTCGATTTATTTTTTTTTTTATGTTTTAATTACGAAATTCACCAAGTGAAACATTAGTTTTTATGGTTTTTCCAGCTCTACCATAAAACTCAATAACTTATTTTAGACATTTAAATTTTTCTTTATTTTTTTTTTTTTTTTTTAGAAACAGGTTTAAAATCAACTTTTATTCGTTTGCGGATTTTCCAAAATGGAAAAGATCAAAGGTTCTTAAAGATAAATAAAATTAAGCCAAAAATTAAGCTTTCTCATTAAATTTCCGAACTTCATTTATAGGGGAAACATTTTAATTAAAGGGAGTTCTATTTAAAATTTCTCCCTTATTTGCCTTTTCTCTCTGAGAAGAATTTTCGAAACGAATCCCAATCCAAACGATTTTTTTTCATATTATTCGTATAAAATCATATATCTCTTTTAACAAAGTTATTTTCAACATTTTAATTTGGAACTAACTAAATATTACAAAAAAAAAAAAAAAGATAAGAATCCGATAGTTTTAGTCAGTGCGAAAATAAATATCACATATGTATATATCGTACATTTTTTGTTCCAAAAGTGAAAAATTGTTTTTCTACTGCAGAAAAAGAATATTTTAATTTAAAATATTTGATATATATATGTATATATACACATAAAGTGATAGGTTCATAAAATAAATTTACTTTATACGGACGAAAACTGAAAAATTGTGCATATAAAATGATGATTTTTCTTTACTATGATTTTTTTATTCTACAAAAACATAATTATTCCACCAAACGCAGCTATTTGAAGTGTCATTCGTAGAAACAATTAGATACTTTAAAATGTGTTTGTTAATGGGATAACTGAATGTCATGAAAAAATTCAATATTAGTTTTCACATTAACGTCAGACCAGTACATAATTCTTTGCATAAATTTTCCCTTCAGATCAAAATTTATGACAGAATTTTGAATAAACAACCTAATTTTAAATTTAAAATGTTTCCCATTCTTGCTGGGGAAAAGTTTTAGCATTGGATAATGTTTGAATGTGTATTATTTAAATAATTTTGAATTTGTTTTCTCAATTAATTTTCTGATAATAATTAACAATTCGTTCACAAATGGGTAAAAAACCCGTTAAACCGATCTTTTCAGCTTTGAAAAAAGTTTGTCGACAAAAACCCGAGAAAATTTTTTGAACAAAACTTTGAAATGACCTGTTTTTATGTTAAGTTCATTCCTCAACCAGGTTTATGTTATTAAAATTTTACTGGGCGCACCCGGGTAAAAATCGTAACATTTTTCCGGGGAATTTTCCTCCCCCCAGCCCCCATTTCTTTTTATTCTTAGCGCATATTTATAAAAGTAAGCGTAAGGCACAGGTATCAGGTCGAGATCAACTTCTGTCCCGGGCGTTTATTGGTGTGTCGTCCGACGAACCTCACCAATAATGCTTGAATGTCCCTACGATGGCCAGATACTTCCTATATTTCCAATCAATCTCGACTGCTTTCCGGCGCCTTTGGAAAATTTTATTTAACCAACGATTTCCCATGAGTCGAGGATAAAATTATTTATCGCAGCTAGATGCCCTGTAGGATGCCACTCGGGGTCAATTAATGTTTACTCCTTCGGTGAAGAAAAGAAGAGTAAAAATGAAAATCTTAGTAAACAAAGGTCTCACGAAAGGCAAAACCAAATAACGTGGATTAGAATTGATGCGCGACAAACATAACAATGCAAGGCTCGCCTTAAAATGTGACGGTTCCAGCTGGAAAGGGCAATTTTGACGGAGATCTGGGTCGAAATGAAAAAATTCGGTGTTGAATAAATTTTCCAACCCCTGATTCTATTTCTTCCAGGGCTGAATCCATGGGGGTGGTTTGATAAGAAACCGATGCGAAAAGTACCCGTAGATGATGACACGTAAAAGGTAATGGAAGAGGTTTCGGGAATGAACGACATAAAAATAATACATTTTTAAACATACGATGAGGGGGTTGAAAACGAAGAATAAAAGCTCTCGATGAAATTTCAACGTTTTTTTTTTTTTTTACGTAATGATTTTTAAGTTTAATATAAAAAATTGTTTTTTAACGTTGAAGAATTTTTTTTCTTCACACATAGAAAAGATAAATATAAAGTTAAATGAAATAAAAGCGCCATTTCATTATGAATTTATTTTTTTTTCCCCTTTCCACAACCCACATCAAAAGGGGTAATTTATTAAATTGACATTTTTTTCAAATTCTCTTTATTTCGACTTCACCTATAATACATTTCCCATACTTATATCATATTCTCTTTATGAATTTTAACAACTTCAAGAGACAAAGTCGTCGTGTAATTGCGATAGTGCATGATATTTTAGAAAATATTTAAAAGTGCATAAGCTGCTCTCAAAGATGACAGAATTTTTTTCATATATGTGCAACATTAAGCAATAAAAAACCCGCGTGACAATTTCAAAAACAACATTTCACCCTTATGCACATTTCATATTTTTTTATTGCTTCAGTTTCGTCACCTATGAATACACAAATCAAAAATATTCACAAGTTATATTAAAAATAAAATAAATAATTTAATAAAAATTGTGATCGTTATTATTCAGTAATGCTTAAGAAGCAAAAATCGCAGATAAATTTTATTTCACACAATATATGGTTTATTATAATTCGCAAAAGTGTATGAAACACTAAAGTGTAACCATATCTTATATCAGCTCGGAAAGAGGACTTATTTCCGTGATTTAAGATCATGAATACCAATATACTAAATTAAACTTTTCATAAGAGGTGCAATATAAATACATCGTCCATGTTCTAATCCTGTTCATACATATAAATCAAGAGCTTGAAAGTTTGGTTGAACAAACGTTATATTTCACCATGCTAATAAATTCGGATAGATAAAATTTTAATGAACATCCCTTTTCCAAATAAAGTTTTCATTTAGTCAGTTTTTTTTTCGAACGGCACTTCAAATATTTTCGCATCATAATATTTGCACGCATACACTTAATATCACGCAACATTTCAATAAAGTTATCTATAATTATGGGATAATACGGAATACAAAACTTAATTTTTTTTTTCTTGCTTTTTTTTTTTTTTTCATATAATTAACAATAAAAGAATTTTCGTTGGAGAGCAATAGATGGATTTAACTTTTCATCCGTGAATATAGTAAAGCTAATCGATGGAAAAAGAATGCACAAGTGATGCAGATTTTCAAATCTGAAGTATTGCTTTGTTCGATATGGCGAGAGAGGCAATTCTATTTAATACAAAATTTGATTTCTATTTTTTAAAGCATGAATCTCATTTTATGGTCCGAAAATAAACGCCAGCCTCAGTTTAAATCTTAAAACTATCACGCGATGGCAGCTTAAACTTTAGTTTTATCCACCACAGGAGACATGCGGAAAAAACACGTTCACGGAGAAGCGATAAAAACGAATTTTTTTAACATTTTTCTTTGTTAAAACTGCGAACTCGTGCGAGGGAGGAATCGCCATTAAAATTTTATTAAAGCAATCAAAACTATTGCAAATCTCCCATTTCGAGAGGTTTTTTTTTACTTCTCACATAAACCCTCATCGTGGATGTTAAAATGTTTTTCATAATCCAAAAAATTTTCGAAGTCTTTTGGTAAGTATTATTGCGTGGAAAATGACTCAAGGGGA
Organism: Ricinus marginatus; assembly: GCA_028565995.1. Taxonomy (NCBI): domain Eukaryota; kingdom Metazoa; phylum Arthropoda; class Insecta; order Psocodea; family Ricinidae; genus Ricinus; species Ricinus marginatus. The sequence continues at coordinate 35,910 of JAOWBB010014605.1, forward strand.
ATGGAAAGCATCCTGCAGCATCGGAAGAAGCAGCAGGATTCAAGGACCGACACGATCTCCCCGGCTTTCTGTTAACGTTCCACTTTTTCCGGCGCTAGAGAACAGAGAAACGGATTAAGGCACGCATATGCACCTGAATCGAACAGCTATCAGATGAAATTCAACGGTTAAAAAGAGTTCTTATAATGAATGCCGCTCGGTTCACACCTTAACGGGTTATTTCAACCCCAGATCCTTCCACCCTTCTCCCTCTGAACGCCGTTTCTCCCATCTTCAGGTGGTGACCATGGTCGGAAGGTGGTCCGTGAAAATGCGACACATTCCGCCTGGTATTTTGATTCGAAAGGTCCTAACGATGTGGAAATGAAGAAACGCAACGATTTGCAAACATTCTGATAAACCATAAGTTTGTAAGATCTTTGTAAGTTCGTCAGAGCTGCGGTGGAAAATTAAGAAAACTTCGTCGGTGGACCAAATCCCTTGGTAAGCAAAAATAATTCTACCTGGAAAATTCCGATTTTTAATATAATCTGACCGGAAAATAATCAATCTTTTTCTTTTTTTTAAGAAATATGTTGATTGATTAACTTTTTTTTTCGCATCATTTTCTTTCATTCCGTATAATTCATCCGATTCCTGCCGATAACGTTTTTTAAGATACAAATTTGAAATTTTGATTTGCACCTGCGATCCTAAATTTCTAAAAAAATACGAAAATGTTCAAATGCACAATTGTTATACGGGATATATGTCAGTAAACTGCTTCAGCATAATAACATGGGTCTTAATATACAAAAGTTCGCATATAATATTAATATATATGTATAAAAGTCAGACTAAAAATTATTAATGAGCGGTAGATCAAACTTGCGGAGGATGTCAGAGACAATGATAAACACTGCGAAAAATGATGAAAGTCAATTTTCGTAATGAATAAAGCATCGACCAATAATGAATATGCGATGACATTACCCGATTTTTTATAAGATTAATGGATTTCTCACTAGTTTTCAGCCTTTTGTGCATTTACCCGGTCCCAGAATATTATTGCTGCGAGTTGAATATTGCGTATGGTTTGTTTAAATGCGGGCTGTCATTGTGTTAAACGGACAACATGAACAAACACCGAATTCTTCCTGGATATGATATGCATGGAACATGAAAAGAAAATTTATTCGGCATCAGTTAGGGAGGTTTTTATTTATTTATTTATTTATTTATTTATTTTTTTTGTATTTCTGGAGTCATTTTCAAACTCAGATCTTCCTCCGGAGGAAGTCCTTTTACATCGATGTCACCATTCTCTTCGGAATTTTCCCCATTGAAACATGGTTAAAATTCAGCCAGTAAAAGTAACATAAGCAAAATCCAAAGGAAAGTGAATTTCTTTTTTTCACCTTCGAAAAGGACATAAGGAAATGTTCTAATTGCGTGTGCACATTTTTAAAATGCTAAAAACGAGGTTTCAAATTCCAAAGCTTTTTCTCGCTGGAAAACCAGAGGAAAAATGGGATTTTTTCCGCTTTCATTGCCCAAGCGGGAACGTCGGACGCTTGACGGAAAGAAGCTTAGAAAGAATTATGTAAACATTCAATCAAAATACATTCGTTACCATCATGATATAGTTAATCAACGCTTAAATATATGTTTCGCGGTGGAAAAACCGCCGTTTAAATGGAGAAATATTTGTGCTGTCACACACGGAGCCATGGGGAATTTTAACATTTCGATCCATGCGGGAATAATATACACCTGTACGTAAAAACATTTGTCGGACGTTTTGACAGGCTTTGCGGACTCGGATCCTGTCGAGTTTCCGTTGATATAACCCAGACTGACGCCAGTGATTTACGGCCGAAATTAATGGTTTAATTATTCACGTTTTAAAAGAAATAATTCCCAATCCGACCCTGAAAAACTCTTCTTAATCTGTAACTTAAGTGGATGAAAAATATATGAATAATGCAAGCATTCCCCCGTGATATGGAAGCTCCTGCGGTTCGTCTCTTTGTTACGGTTTTTCCTTTGTAGTTTTTCGAAAGATCCGACCCAAAGGTTGGGTCAGCAAAATTCTCCGTCAGAGAAAATTTTCGAGATCGTTCCGAAGAAACGATTTTAGCATGCCCCAATATTTGGTTTCATTTATCTATTTATTTATTTTTTTTTTCATACCGCGGAACCCTTAATAACGAAGCTTTTCAGTCTTCGAAACACTGTCCAACATAATTCTAAGCCCCGGCACAATGTAAAATGAAAAAAAAAAAAAAAATTTTCAGCCGCCTCCCCCCCCGTTCTTCATTCCCATGACGCTGTTATTTGATAAATGCAATTTATTGCCCCGTTTTTCCCGGTTTTATTGTGAGATTTCCCGTTTGGCTTTTGCAGTGAGATGATCACCCTTTTTTCAGGGAAGATCAACACAACCCTTTTGGGCTATCCCCATATGAAATTTTATTCTCCGCAACCATTCCGTGAATATTTCAAGGCACGTCTCTAGTCCTCTCGCGTCAATTTCTAAGCACCCCCGTAACGCAAATAGCCTTAATAAACAGAAGACCAGGAAAACCATCTTCTGCAGCATTCCTTTTACCGCTGTCTTCTTAACACCATACTGTTGCTCTGTCGTTATGCTAATGCTATTACCACGAAAACCGTTCATTTTTCCCGGACGGACTTTGCAGGGGCAAATTTCTCGATCTCGGATTTGATTCATCCCCCAAAATTCGTACCTAATTCTGCCAAAACCATTTATTTTTTCCCTTTCTTTTTTTTTATTTTTCCCAATCCGTTAAAAGGAAAAACTATTCAGCTTATTTTTGTTCATCTTGCGGCCGCAAGATCTTCCCGGATAAACAATTTTCCGGATCGGCTAACCCCGTTTAAACTTTATGCCAAGGCTTCACATCTCCTTGCTTGAGCCACCGAAAGAAAATGTTTTCCGCAACCGTTTCCTTGCAAGGACTTTTCCTCCTACGGTTAAGCGAATATGACATAAAAGGATGAGCCTTTCATAATCATACAAAATTTTGTTTTACGGTTAATGACTATGAATGGCTCCGGATTTAAGAGACAGGGAAAGAAATGGAAAATTTAAATGGGAAAGACAAGAAATCGAACAAATTTCCTCGGTAACCGGAATCTCATCCACTCATACTTTTCCTTTACGTTGCATATATATGTAACACGAATACTAATGCAAGCGTAGACTGCCGCCATAAGATTCATAAAAATAAATGAATATTAAATTTCATTAAATTATTTAAAATATTTTAAAAAAAAATTCATATAATCTTTCATGGTAGATGAAATTTTAACACGAAAGCATCCCCTTATTCGGAGGCACAATCACTATATTTGTTCGTGTGACATTTCAAAGTTAGGAAAATTGATTTGATTAAATTTATCCAAACAAAAAAAAAATGGCACGGAACAGAAAAGGTGAAAAGTCGCGATGGGAAAAAGGCAAAGTTTGGTCGTTAATTCTGATCTTCAAAAGCACTTAATCATCCTCTTTTTATCCTGCCCCTCCTGCATCTAAAAAAAGGACCGAACAAGAATAATTTGCAATACTTTTCCAATGCAAATTGCCTCTCAAACTGATTATAAAAATGAGAAGGCAAAAGAAGCGAAATCATTCGAATACCCGCAATGATTTGCAAATACGGGAAAAGGCAGGAAAATCGCTCTAACCTCGCGGCGCGGAGGGCGTCAAAGCGGAAAATGCAAAATGCTCGTTCGGGAAATGAAAATGAACGAAGCTGCGGTCCGCCATCGTCTGAAACTTAGCCGAACACATCTAATTACACGGAAAGAAAGCTTCTTGATGCATAGTGTCGCAAAGTGATATTTTTGACCGAGTTATCGCGCTCGGATGCTGAAGAAGGAATATTTTGACCTCAGAAGATCCCCAAACACGTGCTGCAATTCGAAGGTAAAGCAAGCACGGAAGAGAGAATGTAAGCGAATCTTGAAGAACCGATAATAAAGAGGACTACCCTACAGGAAAAAATGTAGTAGCTTTGAATTACAAGAGATGGTCGGTAAAAGACCGAACAGAAGTAAAAATACATTCCACGGTCGTTTTGATTAATTAAAATTAAGAGCATAATACAAGTTTTTAAGATTAAATTCGAATCCTCCGAACAGGAGAACTGAAATTGCATGATGCATTACCATTAGCTGCTCCCCAATACAGCAGATTTATTTTAGATATGATTCAAGCAAAAATTTTCCCTTCACCTTCCTTTTTCTTTGTATCGTGATCTGTGTGGAAAATCAGAAACAATGTGTTACCAGTGAATATTCAAAATCAAAAGTTGAATGTTTAAAAAAAATTTATTTATGACCGATTTAGTTAATTTAAACGATTTATGCACCAGTTCACCAGTGAAATGAACAATTTCAAATTTCGTCTGCAGAAGGATAATACATGATAATATGAGAAACAGAGCTTAATGCAGTTACTTGAAATATTTTACGAAAAGATTAGAATTATTCGTTACATTTATAATATTTTCGCAGGGTTGGATTTTGTTTTTTCCCAAGCTTTCAGACCGACCGCTTGAATGTACGATACGCGTTTTCGAGCGGGGAATAAAAGGTTATGATGACTTATTTTCAAATATCCGTTTAAAAATGCACAGCGGAAAATTATTATTCCTGGAGTGGCGAATATTTTTTCCCTGCACTATGCGTTAATTTTCACGTCTGGAAATCATATTTTGGCCCGTATCACGGATCGAACATGCAAAACATTCACCCGAATAACCTTTTATTGGCAAAGGGCATTGGCGATGGCGGCTTCGAAATAAATTTCGGAACGTTCACTTCATGTTTCGCGTCTGTGCCATTTAAATATCAATGAAACGGATGGGACAGCTAGGAAAGCTCGGGGAGTGCAAATTCAGACAACAAAACTCGAAAATTTTCAGCTTTGTCGGATAAAATGGAATCGATTTTTCTATTTCTGTCGAAAGAGTTTGCATTTTCCATGTCCCATCCGCGATGGCAGGAACTCCAGATCGATTTCGGTCGATTTCTTTTCATTTCCTTCTCATCCACTTCAAAAACTCCTGGGAAGGAGTGCAAAGCGGAAAACTATTCAAAATGAAATATTAAAAAATGATTTCGTGTAAAATGAACAAAATTTCGTCTCTAAATTCCTTGTAGCCCATGCAATCATTTCAGGACGAACATCAGTTAAGAGGCTCTTTATTTGATTTCGATATATTAAATAATTCGAAAAGCAATATAAATAGGAACACAATTTCATTCACGATACGTCGTTTTTCTATATTTCTTTTATGTAACTCGTTTGCTTCTACCGAAGCAGGCTTTCAAAAGCATTTTTAGTTTTATTAATTAAATTCGCGATCCCTCAACATATTCGCTCACCCTGGAAAACGAAATAAACATAATGTGCGATATATCAGATTTTTCCATTTCTTTCGACCCATCATTCATCATTTTATGTATTATCTGGCCAAAAACCAATAGACGTAAATTTGATTTAGTCGATGAAATATCCTCAGCAAGACCTATCTACACACACACACACACACACACACACACACACACACACACATATATATACACATATATAATCCAATGACAACCAAATCTTGAAAAAGAACTTAAATTTGAATTATTTTCTGGGCCTTATGTTACATAAAAGATTTATATTATAGTGTAATGCATTCGGAATTGGGTTATATAAGGTTTTAAAAACATCGTAAAAGTTGCAAAAAAGATTGTAAAATAAGGAATTTTCATGTTGCTGTATTAAATTTAGCTAAAGACCTGGTTAGAACGATATTGTCAATCTATCAACATTTAAAAAATATCCTACATTTAACAGAGTAAATGCTTTGTTTTATGATAAAATTATATTACTCCATAAAAAAAGACACATGAGAAAATTGCGCTTAAAACATTTGTGAAAAGCAGATTTTTTTTCTTATGAGAAAGTAAGTCATGCATCTCATGTAATTAGCCCTTAATCTCAATTATCTAAAAGGGATCTACATGATAATAAATTATCATATATTATCCCTTAATCTCAGGATTTAAAATTATAAAAATATTTGAAAAGAATGAACTTTTTATGCGAAAACTGATTAAATTCTCTATGGATTAAAGGTAATATTTCATTTCCTGGAGTAATTTAATCTTTCTTAAATTTATCTAAATACTAAAATAGTAAGAAATGTGCAATACGTACTTTGGTCATTTATCATAATATATTCTTGTTTTTAATGCTGTTTTGCCGTTATGATGTTAATTAAACATGGTCACACAGCTATCCCCTTACCCATAATTTTGTAAAATGGCTAATGAAACTTCTATTCCTTTAATTTCCATAATATACATCATTAGTATAACGTCTTGAAAGTATTTTAAACAAAATAAGACTCGGTATTTTAAATAATTATTTTATTTTAAATTATACGTTAAAAATAAATTTTTAATTGTAAAAAAATAAAAAGATTTCACGTCAGTTGTATATGACAGATAAAGCTAATTCCGATTCATGTTACTTGAATAAAACGTCATTAGGGAAAATAAATATTTGCTTAAGTAAATGGGGCAGTGTTAATTAATTGGACATGTTTATGAAACTAATAACTTAAGTATTAATGGACAATATCAGCTTGAATTGATTTAAAAAGTATATCGGGTAAGATTAATTTTTATTTTAAACGTATTCCAGTAAAAAAATAAATAAATAAATCGTTCGGTATAGGTATAAGAAAAACCCAGTGTGGATAGTTTTTTTGAAAAATCATATTGAACAAAAAATGAAATAGTTTGGATTAGCACATAAAGCATGAGTGACAGACACCATAAGAAGGTTGTATATACAAAACAGGAAACGATTTATTCACTATAAGCCTTTATTAAAACAGATAGATAAAAGTCAAAAGAACATTTGAAAAATATGAATTTTTAAATTGAAGCTATGAATAAACAAAATTTATAATACAAATAAAGTGCGTGTATAATTAGTTACCCATACTGTTAAGCTTATATTTACATTCATTATCCATGAGATAAATTATGTAATAATCGAAAATGTAAGCTTAATTGCTTAAATTTAATAATTTAGGATTTTTCATTTCAAATTCCATAAAATGGAGCAGAAGCTAAGAAAAGCCGCAAATTTAACTTTGAAATTTTAATATTTAAATCAACATTCCCATGCATAGAAACATTTACCAAATAATATTAGATGGAAATGATTTTGCTATTTTATGGTGGATTTGATTTTTAGTATATATAAAATTTTTTTTCAATAATAATCTGTTCAATTTAAGTTTATTAAGTTTTCCACGCATATACGTTTAAATTTTAAATAGATAGATAATTCTCATCACTTATTAGGAATAAATAAAATTATCGTCTTCGTTTGTACGTTCTTGTACGCAATTCTGTATACGTTGTAGTAAAATTGTAAAATGTAGTAAAAGACAGTTCATTAATGAAAACTATAATAAAAAAAATTTCAATATTCAAATATAATATGAATTTGTTACTTATAATAATTTTGTTTCGGCAAAAATAACGTACATAATTTTCATTATGCAGCCATTTTGATCAGGCAAATTAAATTGTTGTCATGTATCAAAAATGAAAGGCAAATACTAAGGTGATTGCAGGGGATTTTAATTTCATAAAGTAAAAGTGGAGATATCGCTGACGAATTCAATAACAATATTTTTAATAAGAGAAGAATTAACTTCGAAAACTTGCGGAAACTTAAGGCGTTTTTTTGAAAAACTAAGGGCCTTCATTTTTCCCGAACCCACACCAGTAATAAAAGTTCTGAAAGGACAAGAAATGAAATGAAACTTTTCAGAGTCAAAAAATAATGACTGGGTCAGCAGAAACTTTCCAAGCTTCAGAAAAGGATTAAAAGAAATTGCATACTTTTGCTGAATTTTAAACGTAGAAAATAATTATACCTATGTAAATTTTGTGAAGTTAATTAAAATATGATTAAAAACTCTTCAGTAGAACTGAAAACCCCCCCAAGATATTTTCATAATAATTAGACACCTTTCTAAAAGCTACATCTTAAAAAAATTTTATCATAAAGTGAATTAATATGTAATTTAATAAAAAGGTAACTTTGCTATAAAACTATGTGCGCCTTTTTTTTTTAAGATTCATTTTTCACTATACTGGTAACTGAACATACCGGTTCTTTTAAATCAGTTCCAGTGAAGCTTATAAGTTTATTTTTTATTTATCTTTTATGCCAAAATTTAATAAAATTATGTTGTTAATTTGTTATTTGAAATGGTGAGACATAAGTAAAACATTAATTTTTTAATTATGCAAAACAGAATTACTTCATTGCCTTTATGTTTTAAAAACTTTTGTTTCAAAGGGAATGCAAATCAATTAGTTTTATTAATAGTCAAAATCCGGTGTTGATAAGGTTTGATATTGATAAAATCCGGTATTTGAAAGTTTTCCTTTACAGACGGAATGTATAATGCCATAAAAATTCTTTCTTCTTCCCAACAAAAATCAGGGCATAACATGTTCGACGATATCAACGCCTTTTTTTTTTCAAGTTTTTAGGCAAAAACACAAAGCAAATTTAAACCAAGAATTTCACGTTAGGTGAAATTAGGTTCCTCCTTATAAAGATAAATAAGGTAAAAAAAAATTACGGTAAAAAGCAGGCCAAAATATAATGATCATTTCTTGATCTAATACAAAAAATCTTTTTTGATGAAAAATCATATTCAGAAAAAAATAATAAATAAATAAATAAAAACTCAATAAACAAGAAAGAAACGAAAATGTTATTCGAATAAAAATTACTTAAGCTTCAATTGAAAATTAAATTATGTTGGCAACACTGTATTTTCACGGTTAAATTTTAATGATCGGCGCTTGTGTAGAAGCAAGATTGAAAATAATCCATGCATAATTAAAAGATGCATACCACCGATCTGTTTCGCCGAGTTCTTATTGTGATTAATCGATATACATAGATTTTATTCCTCACATTTTATGCAGCGGAGTGTTCCCAACACTTTTTTAACGCTTTTACATGAAGAGCCCCATGTTTGGTAGTAAAGCCGTCACCGCCACCAGGTATTAAATAATCAAAATAAAGAAAAAATGGCTGTTATCATTTAAGATGGATACCTTCAGAATTCCGAAGTGAATGAACCGCAAACACCCACTGAATGCAAAATAAGATTACGCTAACCGCATATTTTGATTTAGCATATCCCCATTTTCATAGTGGAATCGCTTTTTGTTTTCGTTTCAGTAATTAAACCTGAAAGAAAAAAAACTGCTTAAAATAATAATAGTTGTTTGTACAGCAATTTGTGCAAGAGCGATTAATAAAAAAAACATGCTTCGTTCTCAAAAACAAAAAAAAGAAAAACTTTTGCACACTTTAATTCTTTATTAATGTTCTTGTACAAAGAAAAAGAACCAGAATTTAAGCGGAAATGAATGGGTAAAAAATGTTTATTGCTTGTTACGAATTACGAATAGAGCTATCTTTCACAGAAGTGTCACAGAACCCATGAACTGGATACTTATTAGATAAATTAAGCTCCTTACAAACATACATTCAAAATTCAGCCATACCAGGTTTTTCATTTCTCTAACTCACAAAGTAAACAAGGCTGTTTTACACAATAAATGTTCATTAAGATTAAGAATCTTAAAATAATGTTTAACATAATAATGTTTAACATCATTGCAAGGAAGAGACATTCTTTTTTCATGACAGATCCAAATTGTGACTCAAATGCACAAGAATTCAATGTTTTATAAAATTAATTCTCTCTGAATGTAATAAATTAAATAACTATTATAATTATTTAATAAATTTGCTGTTATTTACAATTTGCATGTATTTTAAGCTATGACATAAATAAAAGAAGGTTATAACTAGTGCAATATAATTATTATAAAATGGTGTGAACCGTCGTTTTCTTAATTATTAAACACATTAATTTTTTTTAGTATTCAGACATCTGATTATTTGCTTTTTCCGTTTATGAATGCAAGCTGCTGCAAATGTATTACTTATTATTTTAATGTATTACTTATTTATTTGTACCTGCCAGATTTTTGCCAAACTTTGTGATTCGGAGTTTTTAATGAAAACTAAAAGAAAAGCAAATCGCGTTGCACTAAAAGTTTGAAAACACTTTCATCACAAAAAGCAGGACGGATGTTATAATTCCGGATGCACAGAAGTGAATCTTATCTTTCCACCTACTTAGTAATTTTTTCATTGTCCGATTCTGTTCCTTTAAAATGCCGCACAATTGTGTAACCGCTTATGATTGTAAACCAAGGATAGGAAATTTATTCATTTATTTATTTATTTTTTTTCCATTTGAGCAAAGTAAAAAACGGCGGAAGTTTGCCCGAAATTTCGGTCAGAGCCAAGACAAACGCTTTTCAAAATAAACCAAGATTAATTATATCGTGAATGAAAATTAAGATTTCATTTTAGAAGGCTCGGGTAACTTTCCATTTTGGGTCTGTTTCGCATTTTGCCTCGGCCAAAAGCGGTATGAATTCTCAAATGATTTCGAACAAATCGATTTCGGAAGATTGGCAGCACTGATAAGCCACAAAGTTAGTTGGCTGAAAAGAGGAGGGAAATTGATGATTTGTTATCACGGAGGAAATGCGATTTTAGGGGAGGAAAAAAAAATCTCGCTTCCCGCGACCCGGGACGCAGAAAAATTTTTGCACTTACCAAGTAAAAAAATATTCATTTCCTTCGAATATTATAGAATTTGCGCAAATCGTTTTTCTTAACATAAATCACAATCAACGGCGTCCATTTTAAACGGTCAAATTTGATTTTTTTTTTTTTTTCATAAGTTGCAAATCCCGAAAGTAAATTCTTTCAAAAAGCAAGATTTCATCACGTCAACGCCACAAAGTAATGAAATGTGAAAAGAATGAAAAATTTCATCCATTAAACTATGAAGTAAGTTTTAATTAATTACCGGAATATATATCATTTACTAAGACAGAAGGCTGACTGACGCGTGATGAAGCCAATCACAGAACATGACCTAAGATATCAGCAACGTTGTGCAAATGATTTTCTAAGCGGCATTGTAACGTCATCGCGCGTAACTCAGCCCCCGATTGGCTGTGAAATTTTTCAGAATTTTTAAATTATCCAATCGCGTTAATTGATTTTTATATTAACGGAAATATGGATTTTAAAAAAACGGACAATCAAATACATCAAATCCGGCTCAATGATAATTTTACTTCCTTCTTCTTTTTGGTAAGACCCATAACAAATGCAATTCCGATCGAGCTCGTTCGTAAGCATCGAAACATCGTCTTTTCGCCCTATTATATGAGTCGAATATGAAACAAAAAAAAAAAAAAAATCACGATTCGATCATAAAGAAAGCAGTAAAAGAATATTTTGAAGAGCCACTTCCGCTGAAGATTTTTATTCAAAGTATGAAAAACTAACTGAAATTTTACGGCCCATAAAAAGAAAAAGTGTTAATAAAGCAAATCTTTTTCTTTTCCCCCGGCATCTAACAAAATTTTAACCTTTTCTTCGATCGTAATCTTTGATTTTTTTTTTTTTTTTTGTTGCTTTTCCTTCCTCTTTTAATATCTGATTTAAAACGTGATATTTACCGAGAGAATAAACTTTGTTGATATTTGATATTTAACGCTCAACCCAATTATTTATCGCTGCAAAATAAGATGGTTGTTGGAATCAAACGATCTGGGCATCTCGGAGAAGTTTATTCATATTTTTCGCGCCGGGCACCAACGAATTATGGCCGCTAAATTAGAAAGATGGCGGTGAATTAGGTGCAAGATATCGTAAATCAATGCAAAATCCAACGCTGATTGTTCGGTTATGGGCTGTTTTCGGTCAAAATCCCCGTATACGTGATTAAGCAGTGAACAGTGCTTCAGAGACAGTCAACAACAAAGAGGAATATTTATCATTCAAGGTAATTATTACAAAATGTTAAATATGAATTTTATATATATGTATAAAAAATATGTCGAATTAAATGTAATTAAAAGAAGTTAGACAATCGGTTAAATATGCAGGAGCTTTCATACTGAAAACTACACTTTCACGTTATTGAATTATTTTAAAGCAGAAATTATCTTTTTCTTTTTGATAATTTAAGTATTATGTGTTGTGAAATTTGTCATAAACCTGTGCACTGATGTTACAACCAAATAATATGTCCAACTTCGTATTGAACTTGGCATGAAGCAGCGATTGTTGGACATAAAAATATTTTATATCCAACATGTATGACATTTATCTTCCCTTAGCTCACAAGTGCGAGCAAAAACCATTTGTTCAGGTTTTTGCTCCTTAACTGCCAGAGTCAGGTGTACACCTAGTAAACGTACCTTTCAGCACCAGCAATATCCCAACGAGATAAATTTTACAACGCTTCACCGTTTCCTGTTGCTTTTATTCCAAATCATAAGATTCGATGCAAGGATCTGGAAGTCAAAGATCGCAGGCGACTTGTTTTTTTTTTTTTTTTGCCGTCGGACGCGGTTCTTTTGCCACGTCGAGCGGTGGCTCTTCCTCCGGAAAGCACCCGCTTCCTGTCTCGACAATCACTTCCCCGTTTATCGCGAAAAAAGAAACAAATTAATCCACGTCTTCGAAAATCGGGCTCCCAAACTTTGTTAACTTAAGCGCAATCCGAAGGAGGAGAAGAATCAAATTTGGCGAAGTTTGTCATTAATCATAGGCGCGGTCCCCGGATCGCTCAGTTGTGCCACCCGAAACTTTTCCAGTTAATTTCCCCGGTTTCGCTGGGAGCTTCGAAAGGAAGTTTTGAAGTTATTTTTTTTTTTTTTTCTTTTTATTTTCCTGCGACAAAGCGAAAAGATCGCGACGAAACCGCGCGCGGAAAATTCACCCGAAAAAATCGCTTAGTCCGATTCATTATCCTGCTGCGCGGACGTTTGGAAAATTTAAAAAAAAAAAACTTGGAAAAATTCGAAATTTCGTGATCGTTCGCGTCTTTTCCCCATATGTCACTTATAAATTTCGCATTCCCGTCCGTGCAATTCAAATTTCTGACATCGCGCTCCCGCATCAGCGAATTTCAATATTTTCGTCCGAGAGCCGCACGCGGCTCCGCAAAACTTTTTTTTTTTTTTTTTCCCGAAAGCTCAAAAATTTATGAATTCCTTCACGGGGTCGCCGAAAGATTTACGAAATGTAAAATTTCCCCGGGTGAGGGGAAATTTGAGAACTTTTTCACCGCCCCGCGGGAAAAAAGTATGAAATTTCTGCGATTCAGCCGTTTCCCGGGGGGGGCACGGCAAAGGCGAGTCATCGAAATTTGAGGAGCCCCGGAGCCGAGGGAATCGAAATCGACACGCGGAAAAGCGCTCTTCTCGAATTTTCCAGATTCGGCTAAGTCGGATTGATCGAAATTGTTTTTTTTTTTTTGACGGTGAAACGCGAACTTAGATCGCGTCTAAGCCTTTTAGCGCTGCGCCATGCATCATTTTCCGATAATCGCGTGAAAAAGCAATAAGTTTTGATGAAGCGGCTTTCGGGAGATCCTGTATTAATGCATTCCGCAGTGATTGTACCTCTCTCCGGTCGATGCTCCGACATTAACGATCCCAGAAAAACGAAAAAGTAAAAATTTAAAAAAGGACATTTCACGATGAGCTCGGGGCGTCGAAGATCGTTCGCTTTTATGGTCGTTCAGCGTTATCTTAATGTCTGTTTTGAAATTTCAGCATGTTGGCAGTAATGCGGAGGACCTTCCGCTTTTCCCTGCCCGCTCCTTTTCCTCCTCTGCATAATGAAGCGAGTTAACGGCTCGATGTGTGCTTTTGGATTTTTTTTTTTTTTACGCTTTCCAAAAGTGGGCGAGCTTTTTTCTCCAAAAAGGTCATGTATGCGCAATGGTGGGATATGACGATGCATGAGTGAAGAAGAAATGGTGCTGGAAAAAGGACGGATCCATGTCAAAAGTTTGAGGCATCCGCGCCGTAAGCACCGATTTGAAATAAGTACACGCCTTCGATTGATGCCCTATTTGAGATGCAATTAAATTTTGCGTATTTAACAACCACAATAATGGCGTTTTTAGATGAACATCGGGGAATCTTTTTTTCTTTTTGTTTTTATTCAATTCTGCTGCAGGTTTCACTACAGCGACTGGGGGGGGGGGGAAGAAAATGGAAAATTAAATGCAGAAAAGAGGAGGAAAACGTAAATGTCGCTGTTCATTCCACTTTTTGATTTGTTCGCAGCGAAGATTTGAATATTCACATGAAAACAGCTTAAAAGTTGTTCCTTTTCGCAAGGATCGTGGAAAAAAAGTGAGAAATTTTCCGATTTGGAATTCGGTAAACCTTCCCGAAGAGGCTCTGAAATCATTATTTAAATTTCTTGCATTAACCCCGAAAATCAATATACTTCTTTTTTGTTTTTTTTTCCTCCTTGCAAGAGGAAAATGCGGTTCGCAACCCCGAAAAAGTTTTGAATTTCAAACGCGCACATTTTACGGGATTAATTTAATGCTCCTTCAAAGTTTTCCCCCTAATTCCAGCATCTGCGGTAAATAAATGCGCATCGGCCGAAAAATCCTGAACCTGTCTGCGAGAAGACAACCGCGGACAGCCACCGGCTTGACTGCACGTGAGGAACACCCAAAACACATTAAAAAGACCGAACGTCCCAAAAGAAAGTGCCGCTCGACAAATACATGAATGAAACGAACTATTCATTCGTTGGGTAAACGCATCACGTATCGCACAAACATTTTTCCCTTTTCGCGACAATCGCGCTTTCGAAGATGGGACCGAAGACACAGCGGCAGCTCCACAGCGTTAAGGATATTAACCTCCGAAAAATATCTCATGCAAGAGCATAGGTTTCCCGCAAATTGTCTTCGAGCTGCCTGCCCCTGCTCACCTAAGCGGGAAGAAACATTTCCCTTGTTTTATGTCCTCCGAAAGTCAGGCAGAGCGATTTCGCAGCCCAGCGTCAGCATCGACGTGAGGCACGTAGCCCGCGTGATGTTGGGGGCACGGGGTGCGTCGCCGGTATACGCGTCCATAAATGCTTGAAATATTAAAAGTATAAAATCTTGAAAGGCAATAAATCCAAAGTCAGAGTAAAAGATAAAAGGATGCTCCGATGCTTTATTGTTCCCGGGCATCCTCTTTCCCTGCCGTTTCTTAGCGCAATATCGAGGGATTTAACCCCGGGAAAAAAAAAAAAAAAAGAGCACGAGAATTTTATCGTCTTTTAATAAATTTTCCAACTTAACTTGTAGTATAAACTTCTGGATTTTCCCTTGATCCCCGATTGCGGAACAACCAGGGTGAAATGCTTTTCTCGAATTTTATTTTTCAGCTTTTCACTTTTTTCCTTTTCCGGATATCGAATACAGCACATTTATATTTATTCTGTTATTATATACATATATGTATCTTTTTTCCCTTTTTGCTTTTTGCGTCAGTGAGAGGCGCTTAGTTTATATTTTCCGTGCGTTCACCGTACACTTTCCTCCGCACATCGCGTTGCGAACGCGTTTCGATCGCAGCGCAGAATTTTAGCTTACACAGCGGCGCTAATCCCGGACGCCATTTGTTTGCCGTTTGCACATCCCGAATGAAAATCTTGGCGATCGTCAAATAAATTCGTAATTTTCCTTATTAAACCTGAGATTTGCCGCATTTCCTTCCTTTTTCCGCTGTAGGATAGGTTGTGCTTAGATTCCGCAGCTTCGATCCGTCCTCCAGGAATGGTTGCGGCGCTTTTATTTATTTATTTTTTTTTTCCCTCCCCCGCTCC